>PVJA010015634.1:0-44923 GCA_004027025.1 Myocastor coypus
TCCAAGGCAAGTGCTTATTTCACTGAGCTATCTCCCCAGCCCAGGACTGTGGGATAGAATTAAGAGAAAATAACACAACTCTAGGTTTTCTGACTATAAAATCATGGCAGTTAGCCTGGAAAGAAAGAAACTACACATTTCTGAGGAGAAAGAGATACCCATGTGAGTAGAATAACTGCTAGCAAGTATTATTAATTTGCATTCTTTGTATTTGGAACTGTAGAATTTGGAATTATGAATTTGTATAAATAAGAAATCTCAGATTACTTTATTTTCTCTAAGTAACAAGGCTGGTAGGAGAATAAGTATGTGCTCTCATTTTCTCCTTTTATTCCCTTACTGAGGTTAAAATTTTGCCTGGGAGATGGAGTCTAAGAGTGTAGGGCTCAGTATGGTCACTTCTGATCTTCTATTTGTCTAAGCCAATACTTTCCCCTCGAATCAACCAACACTGCTGCTTCTGTGATGGTCTTGGCCATAGATATCCCTGTTAAAACCCTACCCAGGCATGGGGTACAGCTCTCAGGTGCCTCACTTTCTTTCCATATTAGGGAGAAACACCCCTCTGTATCAGGCCAATTTCTTTCTCATCATTTCCATAGTATAATGTAGACAATATCTTCAAGGAGCTCATAATTTCTGGAAAACAAATTTGGGAAGGAAACAGTCTGGAGCAAAGGAATCCAAAGTCTTTTCCTGGAAAGAGGCTAAGCTAGAAAATAAATTGACAATAAAACATATTGTTTCAAGAAATTATTCTTCCATACTATGTTTTATACCTTGTGTTTTAAAATATTTTCTTTGGCTACCTTCTCTAATGCAGTGAATGACAATTTTATTTAAGGTGTGGCATTAAACCATTTTAAGGACACAAGCGCTTGGTTCCAAAAAGGGAGTGGCACAAGGAGAGTGAATAAAATTAACAGTAAAGCTGTAGGGTGAACTCATGTGTCCTAGCATCCTCTGTTCTCTTCAACCGGTAACCATTCTCCCTGTATCAGGCTCTCAAGGTAAAACCAACTAGCAAAATGCCTGCTTAACCAACACTTTTATATTTGAAGACTATGTAAATGACAATAAAACCCTGGCAGTATGTGCAGATTCTCTTGCATACTAGATTGAGAAAAGAAAATATGGTCTGTCTTGACTCTCACTGCTGTCAAGTGTTTAAATTGTCCTTCCAGCATATATTTAAAACACATTGTCATTGCAATGTTACCAAACAGTGAGCAAGTCAATGTATCTGAGACCACACAATGATTGACATTTTATAAGTCAAACAGAGCCATGGAACTTCATTCTGTGACTGCTGTTTCCAGCTCTGAGGACTGCTGATAGTTTTTGACAGTGTGGAGAGATGTGTAATGTTGGTTCACAACCACAAGCTGTAGAGTCAGAAGGTAGCCTCAGCTCCTTGGTTGGTTGGCACATGTTCCTTCCTTGAATGGGAAAGAATGGAGGAAAAGAACAGGGACGTCACCAACATATTTTAAAACAGTTGTTCTCTCTCTCTCTTTCTCTCTCTCTCTCTTTGTGTGTGTGTGTGTATATGAATGTCAGGGATTTTTCTCACTTCATTATTTCCTGTCTTGTACTTTATTTGGGTTTAGAAAAGATGGGACTATCTGAGAAATGTGCTCATGTAGAAAGCGTATAGGGTCACAGAACAATACAAAGGGGAGACAGAGACCTTTGGGGTCCCATGTGGGTGAGCAAGGTTCCTATCCTTGATTCAAATCATGTACCAAGTTTCCCATAAATCATGTGAAAAATTTAAGATTCAATTTAAAAATTAAATTTGTCCATAAAAGAAGACAGACTAACCTTCTTTATTGAAATGAAGTTTTGTATCTAAGCAGTGGCCCCAGTTGCACCTCAACTGAATTAGGGTGGGACATTTTTCATTCTTCGATAAGCTATTGCAGAAGACAGAAATTGCAGTTTTTAGTCAATAATTTTAAAAATGTAGCTCACTGTCTGGCCCAATATATATCCTTGATGAATTTATATCGAGTGAGGGAATGAATGCCAATAATTGAATAACAGTACAAATATAAAAAAGAGCTCTTCATGTTTACTGGGTCTTGTATTTAGAGGTTACTCTTTCCATTGACGCTTTCTTTCTTTATAGCTCTAACACCTACATCTTATTTTATTGCATTCTTTTTTTTCCCCTTAATTAAGTTTACCATGGTTCACTAACGCTCAGAAAATAGCAAGGTTTTCCACTAAGGAGTGTTTTTTGATCCTCATTCACTTAATAAGCATCCCTGGCAGTGAATTTTGACTTCCTCCAAAGGTTTTTATGTATATCTCATATTATTAGGTGGCAAAAGAAGAGAACAACATGATCAATGAAATTAAAGCTTTTGCATAATTAAGGAAAAACACCCTTTTCCTGGCACAACTTCAGTCTTCTTTGTCACCAGCTGCTGTCATTTTCATACCCGTGACTGCTTTACCAAGTACAAACACACCTGTTCTGCCAGCTCAATACCTATTTTGCACTGGCTCCTTGTGAGCAAGAGAGGAGAGTATGTTTTCATTTGCATCAGAGCTGAATAATCATCTTTTTTCTGAGATGACAGTAGTCCTTTGGCAGAGGTAAGCTGCTGAGTACTCGTCAACCTTGGACATCTTCAGCTGGGACTTTGAGCATGGCAGTCAATGTAGCAAACTGTAGGAAAACCATAAGCTTGAATTTCTTATTCTGCCAGCTTGTTCCTATATTAATCTGAGGAAACTCCTCTGGCCTTGCTGTACTTTATGCGATGGCCAGAGGTGAGTGTCTGGTGGCTAGTGCAGACAATTGATCCTGTGCTTCCAAGTTTGTCACAGACAAGTCACCAACATGACTTGATGACTGGAAGCCAATGGACACCCCTTGTCATGGCACACAAGGAAGGATCTTGATCTAATACATAAAGGCCATATAGTTTGTGTGTGAGTAGGGACAAAGCAAAAAAAAATGTTATAATGTAAGATTAAGGGAGTTCAATGTTAGAGCTTTCTCTAGAAGTATGAAACATTCCTATCTATGCTATATTTCGGTGTTTCCATTGGGTATGAATGAGTTATATGGAATTCATGGATCTTAGCATGTAGTGCCTTTAATGTTTTTTTTTTAATGCAGAATGCTTAGAAGTATCTGACACATTTTTTTTAATGGAAATTGCTTATAGGTCCCCAACCCCAGTTGATTTATAATAATTTCCAAAATAATGGTGTTGCTCTGAGAATTTCTTTCCATTGTTCCATTCTGTATTGCTCCCATCTGGTTAGTACATCACCCATCTTAATTAGTGAAATACCACCCTGTCTGGTTCTCCCTTGCCAATAAGTCATTCAGTTCCCAAATCACTTCTTCACCTCCATAATATAGTTTAGTATTTTGCAACAGGATAACTGTAACATAGCACATTCTTCCCCTAACAGGGAAAAGTGAAATCCTCTACAGCAATGCTAATTAAGCAGAGTTTAACATTAGCTTTAATTTAAATCACCTCTCTAGAGACTTCCTAGCATATACCCAGGGTGTCACAAAATATGAAGCCACACTCTCTCTCAATTAGCATCCATTTATTTGAGAACAACACCAAGCAGCAATAAACAGGCACAACCTGTTTTTTTTTAAAATTCTACCCGGCAGCATCCTGCCTATCAGAAGCAGTATTCTCCTCCCTGGGACTGAGCTAAACCATCTTTCATAGCATTTTCTTCTCAAATTGTAGGTGGAGTTTTCAGCATTAAAGCTACATCGTGGCAGTGAATTAACTGTAAAAATAAATTGCAATGAAAGGAAGAGTACTTCAGCTTCAAAATGAGATTGGTTTGGACAGAGGAGGTTATAAACACAAAGCAAGATGGTGGAACATGATGCTGGGGATGAGACTGTGATTGTGTTAGGTCTATGGTTTAAATCACTTTTAATTAAAAAAAAAAAAAAAAACAACAATCATTCTTACCCCTGCTGTATCCATCCCCACCTGTTAGATCTATCTCCAATCCTCTTCTGTTTCCTGCTGGCCAGTGTTCCTATTACTGAGCCTTCCCAATCCTTTCCTTCAGTGAACTGTACATGCTCAGTACATATCAGGTAATACTATTCCACTAACTCAGTCTATAATGTTGATGTTAGATATCCCAGAGAAGCATTTTAATATAAAATTCAAAATAGTTTTCCTTGCCTTTTTATTTCACTGATAACAAACACCAAAATAAATTTTGATTATTTAAAAATTAACAGATAAAACTAGGAGCCGGGCGTGGTGGCTCACGCCTGTAATCCCAGCACTCGGGAGGCTGAGGCAGGAGGATTGGTGCGAGTTCGAGACCAGCCTGGGCTACAAAAGTGAGCTCAAGGCCAGCCTGAACTGCATAGCGAGACCCTGTCTCAAAAAGGCCAAAAAAAAAAAAAAAAAAAAAAAAAAAAAAAAAAAAAAAAAAAAAAAAAAAAAAAAAAAAAAAAAAAAAAAAAAAAAAAAAAAAAAAAAAAAAAAAAAAAAAAAAAAAAAAAAAAAAAAACTAGGTGTATTTATGGTGTGTAATAGGATATATTGAAGTATATGTACACTATGGAATCGCCCAGTGTAGCTAATAAATGTACTACATTACGTAAGTAGTTTTAGAGTGAGAATATTAAATATCACTGCCTTGAATTTTCAATACATTATTATTAACTATAGCTACCATTCTATTCATTAGAGTTCTTGAACTTACTAATACTATTTCACTGTAATTATATAACTTTTTTTTTTTTTTTGCATTTTATGGAAGGATCTGCAGGGTGTTCAGGGTCTCATTGCTAGATTGGAGTCATAGTGATCCGCCTGTTTACATCTTCCTAAGAGCTGCAATTACAAGCTTGCACCACCACGCCCAGTCTCAAAAAAATTCTTACCCCTGCTGCATCCATCCCCACCTGTTAGATCTATCTCCAATCCTCTTCTGTTTCCTGCTGGTCAGTGTTCCTATTACTGGGCTGTCTCAGTGCACCTTAGGGGCAGGGCTGCACAACAGGTCCTGGGGATTGAACCCCAGGCCCCTGCAGTTACTTACAGGTGCTTTAATCTGCTGAGCTATTTGGCCAGATATATTCTTATATCAGTATCTCCCACATCCCCTCTCCCAACCACACCAGCCTTTGGGAACCATTACTCTCTATTTCCATGAAATCAATTTTTGGGTTTCACATGTGAATAATAACATGGAAAATTTGCCTCTCTATGCCTATTAGTCAGCCAAAAGTCCTCAGATTTCCTGTTGTTGTAGCTGAAGAATATCCCACTGTGTATGTATATCACACTTTATCCATTCATTGCTTGACAACCACTTAGACTGATTATATATATTGACTCTTGTGAATTATGTCAAAGTGGAGATGTCTCTTTGACATATGGATCACATTTCCTTTGGCCATGTACTCAGAAATGCTAGATCATATGACACTTCCATTTTTACTATTTTGGGGAGCCTCCACATACTTTCCCTTAGTGATTATACTACTTTATATTTATATCAATAGAGTATAAGAGTTTGCTTTTCTCCATCCATGTCCTTGCCAACCCTAATAAAGAATACTTGGGCTGGAGAGATAGCTCAGTGATCTGAGCAGCTGCCTGGAAAGCACAAGGATCCAAGTATAGCATGCTGAGCAAGCCCAAGAATCCTGAACAAGCTGTTCTGCCCCCAGGAACTGGGTGTGAGAGTGTATGCCAGTAATCACAGTGCTGGGAAGACTGAGGCAGGAGCATCACTAAGAGTTTGAACTGCATGGTGAGATTTTTGTATCTAATTTAGAAAAAAAATTAACAAAAGAGAATACTTTAAAAGAAAAAATATTTGTTAATTTACAGTCTGTCCATTCATCTGCATCAACTTGTGGCATGATCCAACTGCTCAATCCAACTGTGTGAATTGTTACAACTGATAATACCTCAGTTTACTTACAAATGTGCAGAAGTACTACATTTTTAGTCTGTCTGGATAAAGTGATTTTGGCAAATTCAGAACATAAACAGAAGGATTCTATCTTTCTTTCTTATATAGATTAGAGCCAGAATTTTAATAAATAATAAATAAGAAAGGTGGGAAGAAGAAAAAATCCACAGGAAATATCAATAAAATTAAACATCTTTTAAGCCCCATCTGTTGCACAATCCGTTAGCTGAGAAATTGTAAAGAGCACTAATAATAGTATTGGAGATTTAAATAGCACCTTTCTCAAAGAGCTTTGCCATCACTAACTTCATCTGTATTTATAACACCCTTTGGGGTGAGTGCCTGGGACAGATGTTATTACCTATGTTTTACAAGTAAAAACACTTTGGCACAGCACTTAGTGACTTGACCAACATTATAGTCTTGGCCAGGGTCAACATAAGAATGTTATTTTCCTTTAGCAAGTGCTATGACTATGGTACACTTTTATGGTAAGAATGTTGAGGAAAACAAAGCCCAGGATATAATTTGATGACTTGGAATGCACAGGGAAAAGATCAGAACCTCTGCTTAAGAGAATGATGATTCTATACATAATAGTGTATGTTTTTTGTAAATTCATTAATAAATGTCAGATGCTTAGATAGAAACATTTTAAGGCCTTTCTCTAGGATATGTTTGTTCTTTTCATGGAAATATATATTTTCATGGGATCATTCATACATACATGCATTTATATGTGTATGTATGTACATACATATGTATGTATGTGTGCTTGTGTGTGTATGTGTTTGTATTTAAGTGTGGATATTTTTGATATGGTAGCAAATCTATGGCTGATCAACTGAAAATGGAATTTACACAGAAGTCTGTAGTAAATCTGAGCACAGCCAAATATATAACCAAGTTCTTCAGTTCTTTGATGTACTCCAGTGAGTTTCCCTGAAGTCTGCTGTTTGGGGTGTCATTGGCTACTGAAGTAAAATACTCACAGTGGAATCCAAGTAGACTTGGCTGTGGGCATGATCAGAGAACTTCACTAAAACTACAGTAATAACAGAGGCTTTTTAATTTTTATTTATTTATTTTTAAATTTTTTATTTATTATTTTTATTCTTGTTTCAGAACCTTTATTTGTTTATTCACTCATTTTTTATGGCCAGCTCAGCCTGCCCCGAGGGCAGGGCTGGCACAGCATGTGGTGCCCGGGATTGAACCATGGTCCCTGAAACCGCCCAAGCTTCCCCAAGCAGGCGCTTTAGACCACTGAGCCATCCCGCCGGACCCAACAGAAGCTTTTTTAATATTCAAGAAATATTTAATATGTCTGAAAAGATGGGTAAATACTTTTTGAATGTGTTCCCTAGATTTCCTAGCTTTATATGCTTTTATAGCTGTGAAAGCAAATATTTAATACATTTGCTCATTTTTTATATTAAAAATATTAATTAAGCTTATAGTTTTTGTGAGGGCTTGTCTAACTATGGGAGACAGAGGATTTAACAGGTCCTGGTATCTGGCAAGAAAAGAATGGCAACTAGGGAAATTAAACAAACATGTAGGAATAAGATAACTAAGAATTAAGATAACTGGAGAATTTTTTTTTAAAAGAATTAAAATAAATATTTATTTATTTATTTTTTATTCTTGTTTCAGAACCTTTGTTTGTTTAGTCACTCATTTTTATGGCTGGCTCAGCCTGCCCTGAGGGCAGGGCTGGCACAGCATGTGGTGATGGGGAATGAACCATGGTCCCTGAAGCCGCCCGAACTTCCCCAAGCAGGTGCTTTAGACCGCTGAGCCATCCCGCCGGCCCCTAACTGGAGAACTTTTTTTAAAAGTATTTTGAAGAACGTAGGAGGGGAGAGTGAGAGAGATGTAGAGTGAGGGAGTGAGAAAGTGGGCAAGTGAGAGAGAGAGACAGAGAGAGAGACAGAGAGACAGAGAGAGAGAGAGGGAGAGAGACTTTTTGAGAGTGACATCAAAACTGAGGCCTAATACCAGTATAAATATGATGTCTGTACTATGATTTTGTTAATCTCTGAGTCCCATATGCTATGAAAGTAGAACAGTATTTCATTATAAATTCCTTTGGAATAAAGCTTGCTGTACACCACACATTTAGGTACTCATAACCAGTGATAATCAGTGATTCTCACTTTTGATTCCAGGCTACCTTCATACCCTTAATAGTTTTGTAGACACCCAATATTTGATTTAAGTAGGTTACATTAATATTTACCATAAAAGAAATTAAAACATTTAAACATATTTTAATTTACTGAAAAAAATAATGCAGGATGGCTTTGTTGTTAATACAAACGACATAGTTACATATTTGTATATTACATGTTCATAGAAAATAAAATTATTTTTGAGAGCAAAAAGTTAAATTGGAGGGTGGCATTGTTCTACATTTTTAAATCTCTTTAATGTCTACCTTAATAGAAGACAGCTGGATTCACATGTCTGCTCCTGTATTCAATCTGTTGTGAAATGTTGTTTTGGTTGAAGTGCATATTTTTAAAAATCCGGCCTTGCACAGCTATATTATAAGGAAAGGAGAGACCTCAAGCTCATGCTGAAAGATCTACTGTCATACAGTAGTTTTTAGCTCAGCATACCTGTATTGCAGTTCTAGGAAACAGTGAAAAATATTTCTGAGAAGTTGGATCTCTGATGATCTTAATCATCTTCACATATATTACTTTCATGTGGTTTTTTCCTTTCATTGTTATAGGCATGCACTGAGTTAAATTCATGTGAAAATAAGACTTGAATAATATGACTTCCAGCAGCTTATTCCTTTTTGTGCAATTTACAAGGTGACTTTATGTTTTTGAACATAGAAAATTTAGCAGGAGGCAGAAATTTACACACTAAGACTCACATTTCCAGTTTATTTTCTGTCGCTGATTACCATGTGCTCTGCAGTCCTTATCCCTACTGATGGCAGAATACAATGCCCGGGCCAATAATATAGACCTTCACCTCTGCAGGATTAAAACAGTCACTTTTTAGTACTTATACAGTTGTTCAGGGTTTCCTTCTGTGGGCAAATTCATGAAAAGCTTATGCTCTGGGCCTTTTAGCCTAGGAGTTTTAAGGACTGGGGGTGCCCCTAGTAATTTTCTATTTTAATTTTGCATTCTCTTGCTTAAATTGTATAAGATTTAGGAATGGCAAAACTCAGATAGCATATAGATGAGAGAGAATGCTAATGACACTTCTGGCAATGGGAAAGGGATGTCTGTTTTCTTTGGAGAAATACCAGTTAAAATTCTTTGTTTCCCTTTCGCCTTTTGCTGACCCCCCTCCACATACACACATACACCTTGAGGAAGAAGTCTCCGCTTCTTATATCAGGAAATTCCCATAGCTAGTGGTCTTATCTTTCCCACAGTGTGGATCCAGTCTTCCATATCTGGCTCTTGAGTAGTGAAGTTGTTTCTCTAGTAAAGTGAAGTTATTTTGAAAAATCGAAACAACTTTAATATCTTTCTATTGAATTAAAGATGGTGAATTCTGTGGGTTAGGATTTAGTGCAGAGAAAGGGCCTTCTAAAGCAACACATTAAGGGTCCGGCAGGATGGCTCAGTGGTCTAAAGCGCCTGCTTAGGAAAGCTTAGGCGGCTGTAGGGACCGTGGTTCGATCCCCGGCACCACATGCTGTGCCAGCCCTGCCCTCAGGGCAGGCTGAGCTGTCCATAGAAATAAACAAACAAACAAACAAAAAGTTCTGAAACAAGAAAATAAAAATAAAATAAAATAAATTAAGTCCTTCACTTGAGAATGAGTTCTGTTCCACACACAAACTACCACGATCTGTTTGCATCTATGAAGGCTCATAATGTAAGGTCCTTTGGCACTGTATTAAAGTTTGCAGCTTGAATGTTCCTCACTAAGTTCCTTGGGGACTTCCTTTATAAGAATCCACTTCACAGCGACTTTAACTGCACTCATTTCCTGCTCTTCATTCCATCTTCCCTTCCATAATTCTAGTTTAAGCACAATTGGCTTTCACTTGAACTCTTGCGATAGTCTTCAATTTTTTCCTCATTTCTGATCTTGGTCCTTTCAAGCTATCTTTTTTTCTCTATTGCTAGAGTGCCATTTAACAAAATATGAAGATTCTCTTTGCCTATAATAAAAAGTCCCATATACAAGATTATTTGTCACCTGAACTTTGACTATTGGTTTCTGTCTCCAATGTACTTTAAATATCATTTGTTTTCTCATTTAACTCCATTTCTTCTAAAATAAACCTCCTGGGGGAAAGTCCCCTTATTACAACTGAGCATTCCCAACCTGAAAATCTGAAATCTAAAATCCTCCAAAATATAAAACTTTTCGAGCACCAACACAATGTTCATACTATTTAGACTTTGGAATATTTTAGATTTCAGATTTTTAAATTAGGAAAGCTCAACCAGTAAAGACTGTACCAATATTTTTAATCTAAAAAGCACAGACATCACAAACACTTCTGATCACAAACATTCAGAGAAAGGGATCCTTAGCCTATACTAACCTTTGTGTCCTTATGCCACATATAGTTTCTGACACAAGATAGGTGCTTAGTAAGTATTTCCTAAATTGATAAAAATAAATAATTATTTCTAATAGATTTTATTATTCGAAGTTTTATGTTGGTTTTACTTAAGCTGAAATATAATTACATTAGCTTTTCATAAAACCTCAATATTCCTTAATATCTATCTAGTAGGAAAATGTGTCTCATCTTTTCTGTGTAGTTGTGCATGTGTGTATGTTGTATGTGTACATACGTGTGTAAAGCCTAAACCTATTAAGAAATATTGGCGTCCCCCCCACTCCTGCCCACCCTGCACCTTGGGCCTCCTACACTCCAGAGCAAGTGAAGCTGTAGTAGCGCAGGTGGAGACTGTGGATAGGTGACCAAGCATCCGAGCTAGTGAATAATAGCTGTTCAAGCCTGCAGTAAAAAATGGTCTCCAATAAAACTACAATGTGAAAAATGGGAAATAAACAAAATGGAAAAAAATAAAAAAGCCGAGGAAGCAGAACCTGGAGAGTTTGTGGTAGAAAAAGTACTGGACCTACATATAGCGAATGGGAAGGTAGAGTATTTTTTGAAGTGGAAGGGATTTACAGATGCTGACAATACATGGGAACCTGAAGAAAATTAAGATTGTCCAGAGTTAATTGAAGCATTTCTTAATTTGCAAAAAGCAGACAAAGAAAAAGATGGTACAAAAAGAAAATGTTTATCTGACAGGGAATCTGATGACAGCAAGTCAAAGAAAAAAAGAGATGTTGCTGATAAATCTAGAGGTTTTGCTAGAAGTCTTGATCCTGAACAAATAATTGATGCCACAGACAGTAGTGGAGAGCTGATGCTTCTCACAAAATGGAAAGATTCGGATGAAGCTGACTTGGTGCTGTCAAAGAGGCAAATATGAAATGTCCTCAAGTCAAAATTGCTTTTTATGAAGAGAGATTAACTTGGCATTCCTGTCCATAGGTGAAGCTCAATAACATCTATCTGTCTATCTATCTATCTATCTATCTATCTATCTATCTATCTATCTATCTATCTGTCTGAGTCTTGGTTTTGATTTACATGTTTGGAAAAAATTCTAATGAAAAATATATCAGTTTTGAAAGTATTTTGGGGAGTTGTTAGGTTTTGTTTTGCATCTATAGCACTGGCTACTATGAATAAATAGATAAATGAATGAATGAATAAATAAATAAATAAATAAAGCTTTTATAGTTATTTCCTTTATCAGAAAAGAACATTTGGTAGCCAGATAGAATTTCTCTGGCTCTCAGGGAGCTGGGGAGATGGCTCCGAGGCACAAGTGCCTGCTGGGCAAGTGCAAGGTCGTGAGTTTGAACCCCGGTCCCACAAAAAAAAAAAAAAAAAAAAAAGAATTTCTCTGGCTCTCTAAATGTTGGGGGGAGTTGTCCATAGTCCAAATCAGAATTCATGTTTAGCTCATATGCTTAAGGACCATTCTGAGCTTTTTGTTTGTGTGTGCATAAATAAAATTCTTATGTAAAAAAAGAAATATTACCATAGGGATATATAGCATTTTGAATGAATTCTCTCATCCTTAAAATGTGCTGAAAACTAGCAAAATTTAGAGACCAAAACAAAAAGAAATTATGTGGTTCAAACCCAAAAGAGATTTACACTCTGCTAACAACTTCATGGCAGAGTTTTAACAAAATGTCCTAAATAGCGAGGAATTATGCAGGAAGGGGAAATTATGCTGAATCTAATTTTACCTCCACACATTTTAGGTGGAAGGGTGCTGCTATTTTTATCACTATTTTGGTCTCAGACTAATAATCCAAGGGTTTAATTATTTAGAGAATTAAGATCTTTTTGATTTTTTAAGAGATAGTGTTTTTCATTTAATCTGACTTTTTATGCTGAATTAGATATAGTAGGATCAAATAATGCACAATGCACTGTGTTTTCAAAATAATTTCTTTGCTGAGTACCTGTTTTGGGCCTTAGTTCTCCCCGCTGTCATGTTTGGTTATTCAGAAGCATCACAGTTGCTGAGATTCAGAGAGCCCTTGTTCACGTACCTTCCATATGTACTTTCCTACAGTGTTCCTCTGTGGCAATATTCCTCAGCCACTATCCACCTAGCAGGGAAACGTGTCACATCTCTTCTGTGTGGCTCTATCAAGTGCTGCAGAGGTACAGGGTGATCTCATTTTTCTTTCTCTGCTCTACATCTTTGACTTGGACAGTTACCTCCTGGCAACCCTTTGCAGATGTCCATGTACTAGCAGTACTCTCAGATTTAATTTGAAAACCAGCAAATTTCAAGCCTTAGCACAAGTAATGGCTATATATTGTTTCAACTTGAGCTTTGTTTTTTTCTTGTTGTTGTTGTTTTGTTTTGTCTTTTGACACCAGGGATCAAACTCAGAAACTTGCGCTTGCCAGGCAGACACTTAAGCCACTGAGCTATCTCCCTGGTCCTCAATTTGAGAAGTTCAGAACTTTACTCAGCTGAGACCAGGGTCCTTACTTTGTACATCATGAGCTTGTGAAACAGGGGGCATGGAGATGGTGTGTGTGTGTGTGTGTGTGTGTGTGTGTGTGTGTATGTGTGTGTGTGTGTGTGTGTGTGTGTGTGTGTGTGTAAAACAAAAGAGGATTTTTTTTTTCTTTTTGCTCTTGCTCCTTTTTGTTGTTTTTTTGACTACTTGAAGTATTGTCTCTGTGCCATGCCATTATCCTTTGGAGCCAACTGATTTTGGACTGAAACCCCCACAAACTGTGAGCTCAATAAACCTTTCTTTCCTTAATTTTGGGTGTCATGTATCTTGTCTCAGCAATGAGGAAAATGTAACGAGAACAGAATTTTGTAGCAGAGCAGTGAGATCATTGCTGGGACTATACTGACCTTGTTCAAGAGTCTTTGGGAATGGCTTATGGAAAGACTTTGGAAAGGCTCAGAGATGCTAGCTGAAAAAGTAAAGCTGGAACATATTAAGCTGTACTGTGTGGGAGATTCTTGCCAGAGATCAGAAGACTAGAAGGCTGATAGAAATCCTGCAGGTAAAGACCAGGATTCTGCTGGGAAAGAAGGACTACACTGGGTGTTGGACTCCAGACAATGTGTGTTATAGCTTGGAAAAAAGTTTGCCTGCATTTTGTTCCTTTCCAGAGACTTTGCCTGAGACTGAGATTAAGGACAGCAGACTAATTAATATTAGTGGAAGAAATAATTAATATAGCAGAAGAAATTTCAAGGCAGTAAAATGTTGAGGTTGCACATGGCTAGCAGAGTCCAGCAGGATGACTTAAAATGTACATTTATCCAAAAAGGAAGCTCCAGTGAAACTTTGGGCTAAAAAGATAGAGTTGAGGAAATCTCAATTGCTGAAAAGGAACAGGAGTATGTAAAGGATGGCCTGAGTTTTGTGACAGAGTGTATCACAAAACTCTATGCTTTGCAGCCTCAAACCTGCAACAGTGAAAGTCTTCACTTTGAGGGGAAAGTAAAGTCACAGAGTATCATGTTCCATAATGGCAACGGGCACACCATGTTCCCAATGGTGGCAGCATATAAAATTTGTTCCTCAGAGTTGGATTCAGACCTTGGTATCATCCAAGTAGTGCTGGCTTTAGGTGAATACAGAATGGAAGAATTGTAGGGCTTAGAAGTCTTCATCCTGATTTCAGAAGGCCTGAGAGATTAGGCAGTATGTCTCTGACCGTGCAGTGTGTGAAGCTGTGAGTTTTTTTTTTTTTATCTATAAATTTCAAGCTGAAAGTACATTGGCAATTGCAGAAGTTTGGAAAAGCCAGGGACATTGATCATCTAAGGAAAGCTGCAAGCAGGGAGCAAAGTAAGCTTAAGAGGAAAGCTGTAGGAGCTGTTACCACCAAAAGTTTTATAGGAATGGAGTCACTCACAATTTGCCACAGATTGCTTCAGATGCTGGACAAGGAACTTAATGTTTGCCCTCTTGGATTCTGGGCTTGCTTTATTCCCATCTTTTGTGTTCCCATTTCTAACTCTTGGAATGAAGATGTTAATTTTGTGCTGTTGAGTGTGGACAGAATTAGTACAGGGGCTTGCAGCTAGGTTTTATCTTACATCTCAGAGGCTCTCACTTCGATTTTTCAACAATGTTAAAACTGTTAGGACTTTGGCAAATCTTAGAGATGGATTAAATGTCTTTTACGTAAAGTATGTGCATTGGTCTTTGAGGGGACCAGGGGTGGAATGTTATGGTGTTAATGTAATATAATTTTGATAGACTTAATACTGGTTCTTAAAGATTGTTAAACCTGGGCAATATTCAAGTTGTGAAATGGTAAGAATAAGCATGTCTTTGCATCTGTAGTTCAGTTTAAAGAAATTTATCTGGCTGCCAAGTTGACAAAGGGTGGATTGTAACATTTGATACATTGCAACAAGTTCAGAAGTTTAAAAATTTAACTCAGCAAGGGGCCAGGGTCCTTACTTTGTAAATATTCTGAGCTTGTGGAAGAGGAGGGGAGTTTAGAGATGATGTGGGCAGATGGCCAGCATACATTATAAGAGAGGAAAAGAGGCTTGTTTTCCTTCCTTTTTGCTCTTGTTACTTTTGTTGATGAAATGTTGCCCCTGTTCTGTGCCACCCTACTTTGGAGCCAGCTGATTATGGACTGAAACTTCAGCAAACTGGAAGCGAAATACACTTTGGGGTGTCACATATTTTGTCTCTGCAATTAAAGCACATGTGTGCTTTCTTTCTGTATATACAGTTATCTTTCTCCCTCTCCCTCTCCCTCTCCCTCTCCCTCTCTCTCTCTCTCTCTCTCTCTCTCTCTCTCTCTCTCTCATTGTGAGAGTGTGGCTTCTTCGGCTTCTTTTTGTAAATTAAAAACTTAATGGCTGAAGGTCCTCAGCTTAGGTGTTGGCCTTAGATTTGGAGAATATGTGAAGGCTCTTATGCTAATTGACTAAATTTGAATATGTGATCCAACACAAGCCTCTGTTTCTTTGCTATCAAATGGGCTTTGACAAAGGATTTCTTAAGAGATTATTTCATTTATTTCGATGAGATAATTTGTGAGTCAGAGAGGTCAAGAGTGTGCAGTGTGTAAAGTGTCACATAATGTTAAGTTGATGTCATAATGCTGTATCTTTTCATTTACAGTGATTAAATTGCTGTGGGCAACTATATGAATGAATCTTTGCTATGTTATAAAGACAGCCATTTCAGCTAATGGAGCCAAACATCAGGTCAAAACTATTGCACTAATAATATTTCTAACTAAGTTGATTATTAAAATAGAGAAAATCCAAAGTAGTCTGGAAGTTTCACTCTGCTATTTAATAAAGATGCTTCCTGTTTTTCTTGTTAATAGCACCTGTATGACTCATTTCTGAGCCAGATGTTGTAGTTCGTCATTTCATAATGTGTCATTTCTGCACACCGACTTTATTTTCATCATTTTAGAAGAAAATACATTTCATCCCATCACTAGAATAGTGTTGACGACAGCTTCAACACCTGAATAGGTAGTTTTAGCTTTCACATGGACATAGAGATGGAAAATTTTCTCAGAATCAAGCCAGCAGGGAGTGGAACATATGGCAGGAAGAGGAAGAAGTGAAGACTAGTTTCTGTAACAAACCCCTCTAAGTTTTGACAAGGCTCTTTTGATATACTGTCAAACCACCTCAAGGCTGAGAGGCAGGTAGCTGCTCTCTATCTAGTCTGAGCACTAAGATTTGCCTGAAGAAAGAACTTTTTTTACCCTGTTACCCCAAAAACCATTGAGTTCTTCATCATTAGATATAATAAGTAGATAGTCTGCAACCTTAGCTGCTCAACAGCACTTGAAGAGGTGTTTAGTCTCCACTCTTACCATTTCTTAGATATTGCAATTCAGTAGGTCAATGACAGGACTCAGGCATTATTTTCAGTGTGTTTCTGATGTGTAAAAGGCTAGGCAGAAATGTATTCCAAAATTCAACTATGTGATAATTGTATTAGAAGATGGGATTTAAGGCCTCAGCCAGCTCTGATTTTACGGGAGGAGATAAAGATAGAACTTTACTTCCAGAGCTCACATGTGAAATGCACACAGAAACTAACAGGTGAGGTAGGTGTGTAAAGTAAGCTGTGTGATTTAGCAGGCAGTGGTGAGGATGATGGCCAACCAGAGAGTGAAGCTCCACTGAATGGCATTCCATTTAACAAAGCTTACATGTGGAGGGTTTTAGCCCATGGTCTCCACTTCTATAGAAGCTGTATTCTTCCAACAAAGCCAAGGGTAAGGAAAGAGGATTTTCCCCCCCTATTCCTAGCATCCTCACTATGTCCAGTGTGAAATAACTTCTTTTTAAGGTTTGTAAAACAATGTTAAAATATTAAGCGCAATACACACTTGAAAATTGGCTTTCACAAAGATGGAGGAAAAGAGTAGGATTAAACTGGTTGTCTTCCTATCCTTCATTTTATCCTCAGCTTGTCTCTTCAGACTACTATCTGGAGCAAGACTGAGTTGGATGAAGATGGGCAGGGGATATTGAACCTGATTTTCACTTTATTTTGTTTTCTTCTGCTATTGGATCCTGTCCTGGTCCTGTAACAGTGGTTAAGACAAACTCAATAAAATTAAAGAAATAGAGAGGAAGAGAAAGTGCTTTAACAAGATTTCAAGAACTATTTTTAAGTTAGAAGTATTTTAGGGGCATCTGCTCAAAATGTTGCCTAACTATGCTATTCCTTTTTTTTTTTTTCTTCATACTTTAGGGCAATGAAATTTTATGAGTCACTAAATACATATTTTGACATCTGGCTTCACTGTTTTTTTTTTTTTTTTTTCTTAAATGTTGTAAATTTTCAGCATAAGAGTTTCCTTCTTGTCAGTCTTTTGATACTACATTTTCAGTCATTTTTCTGAGTGATTTGCAGATGGTGGTACCTAATTGCCTTAGGGGTTTAGTTTTTTATTACTTCTCCAGCTAGAGTAAGGAATGAAGGCCAAAAATTGGAAATGTTAAATTTTGTGTCAGACAGTCAAAGTTTTGGCCTTTTAAAAACCCTGTGATTTTTTAATCCTTTTCCTACTTCATTTTTATTTTTAAGTTTTATATTTAGCATTATTTAGATATGCATTTTTGTAGATTTTTTGACTTAAATTTTTATTATGACACTCTAGTCTTAACTATAACTCTCATTTTTAAGAGCTCTGATCCATGTGACATTCTGAGATGTTTTAATTTGAATTTGTTTATTTTCTTTTGTGAAGAAATTAATTTTGGGCCAGGCAGGATGGCTCAGTGGTCTAAAGCGCCTGCTTAGGAAGGCTTGGGAGGCGGCAGGGACCGCGGTTTGATACCCGGCACCACATGCTGCGCCAGCCCTGCCCTCAGGGCAGGCTGAGCCGGCCATAAAAAAATTAAATAAACAAACAAAAGTTCTGAAACAAGAAAAAGTTAAACAACAAATTTAAAAAATTCTTTAAAAAAAAGAAATTAATTTTGCATTGATATGAGGTAGTGGTTTCTTTTCTGTGAGTAAAATTTTAACTTCTAAACAATATTTATGATAATAAGAGTTTAAATTATATGTATATCTGCTAGAAATATAAATTAGCAATAAGAACTAGTAATTTTCATAGATATAAACTAAATATTTCTTCTGTGGCTCTCATTTTAGGCTGTTGGATAAAGGGCAAGAAAATTACTAGACCATAATTCTCTGTTGCTGACCAGAGTGTCTTTTCTCTCCCTGTGGCGGTACAGCTTGACTTTCTTGTTATTTTTGTTTTATTAAAGCCCAATTTAGTATTTGGAATCTTATGCTTTGGCCTATGCACCATCATTATCAGGAGCTAGGTGAATAGGAAATGACTATTGATATTACTACATCAAAACTGGTTACCTAGAGCAGTTTCATTTCTTTCTCTCTTGCATTCCTCTTCTCTAACTTACGTTACTGTCGTAGTATATTTAAGAGTTTCAGTGAAACCTGATCATCATCACAGGAGGACCTTCAAGTGGATAAACCATATCTTTCACATTATATAACTTTGTGAGGAGGTTTATAAGGAAGGTTCTGGGGTGAGGTTGCAATTATGTGTGCTAATGAGGTTGTAGTCCTTTAATAACCATCTTAATTAGAGGCTAGAAAAAAATGTGATGGGGGTCCCTGTGTGTGTGTGTGTGTGTGTGTGTGTGTGTGTCTGTGTGTCTGTGTGTGTATGTATGTGCGTAGTAAATTAGCTCAGGATCTTTTAGGTACATTTTAGCATCTGAAATGTCAACGCTGAGCCTTACCTGGTGACATTCATTTCCTCACTGGGATGTCTAATCACTGGGTGAAAGAGTGTATTTTGACTGAGTTATTCTTTGCATTTATTGAGAATGCTCCTTGGAGGTTCTTGAGGCAAAAAAGTTAATTGCTGTAGCAAACTTAAAGGACTTTTAGGTCTGTAGTATTCTTAGGACTATACCAAGAAATTTAGGATGGAGAAGAATTCTAAATTGCTAACATTTCCCAATAACTGATTTCTACTTGAGACGAAGTATTTTAAAATCTGGGGAGTGGCTTTCACTTCTCCTTCCTCCTCTCTCTCTGTCTCTCTCTCTCTCTCTGTCTCTCTCTCTCCTCCTCCTCCTCCTCCTTTTTTTTTTCTTTTACTTTACATTTTTGGAATTGGTGTGAGGAAGATTTTGCAGTCAAAGACAGGATCTTAAATTAGTTTCTTTGAGGCAGACATTCCACCCTGATAATTGCTCTGATAATTAGAGACCTTTACGTTTTCCTGGTGCCTGGCTTCATTAGGTAGCCTGGCTCTGGTCAGGGTCAGAAACTAGGGAAACTGAGCTCTAACTGTGAGTAGTGCTTCAGCAGATCAGTGTAAGTTTTATTTTTGTTTTGTAGGCTGCTTCTATGCTACTCACTGATTTTTATTCTCACTAATGTCATATACTAAAGCCTATAAAATTTGATTAAATTGTTAGGATAGGCTTTAATATTTCTTGTATTTGTGCATAACTTATATAGACAGCCATATCAAAATGGACCCAATATTGATTATTCATAAGACATGTGAGCCATTGAAATTATTAGCTCTTCTTTAAATTAAGTAGGCTCGTAATGTAACTGCAAAGATTAATACAAGCAAGGACAGCAAGTGAAGAGATGGGGAGGCCAAATTGCAAATCTGATTTAAATGTCTAGTATACTGAAATTGAAGAGAAGATGTAAAATTAAGAAAGTTACAAGCAGGAAATGGCAAACACCAGCTGAGGCGATAGGGAATGCCATATGTTATATGTTCTTCATGCTTTTTTTCCCTCCTACTTTTTTCAAAAAAAGACTATATATAAAATACACACATTATATATATATATATATATACATGCATACATTACCCTGGCACATGTATCATTAAGGATCTCCTTGGAAAGACAAGTTGATATATTTATTTTTTGGAAACAAAAATTCAGAGTTATTTTCTGCAGCATCAGGTTTGCATTTCTACCAGTAATCCCATGATTCTATTCATTGTTGAAGATTTAAAATTCTAGTCAGTTTTCTTTTGGTTTTCCTGTTGGATTTTATCTGTCCAAGTTCTGAGCTCTGCTGTCTCTCTGTGTTTCTGTTGATGAGCATCCAAGGAATAGTTTCGAAGCCTGTTCCAATGTATTATTCCCACAATATTTGTTTAACACAGGATAAACAACTGATCACAAAGAATAAACAATGATAGAATGCTCTTAATCTTATTTCATTGAGCCCATGCAGATTTGGGCAGCATTTATTATATGGAGACAAATATGAATTTCATTTCACTTCATACTGTGAAATTAGTTTTGAATGTCAAAGTAAATTATCTCATTTATTATTCCCTGTTTAGATTTATTTTTAAAATTTGACATTTCCCCTGCAATTCACTGTTCAAAACCCGTCTGCACATTTACATCCTTTCATCATATGCTGCTGTAAACAATAATCAGTGAAGCATCCAATAAAAAGCCTAGGATTGCTAGATAAGAAAGTCAGCAGCTTTTGAAAACATGAGCAACTATTCATCTTATACGTTCATCTACATTTCTTTTGGCTTTAGATGTCTTTAACCTTCCAGATGGCAATAACAACTGAACTTTCTTTACATTTTCTCTATTCATAATTTCATAGTGTTTGAAAAACATAAACTTCTCAATCTTAGCTAAACAATTTATCGTTTAACAAATTTACTAAATTGATACCAACAATTCTCTTCCATCCCTACAAAGCAAATAACAGTGCTATTTTCTATTTCGGTGGGGCACCACTTAATGACAGCCTTCTTCCATGCATAGTCCTTTGCTGCTTGACTGGCATGGAACCTGCTGGGGCTGTTATCCGTGATAACAATGGGGAAAGGCTCTTCTAAAACAAATAAATACATTTGTTAGCTATCGAATGCATCATCCTGAAAGTGATATTTTCTTCTACAGGACCCATTTGTAGAAGAAAAGTTTGATAGTGACAAATTAGCAGTGACTGAGTATTTTTATGCTAAAAATAACCAAGAAAAGTTCTTCCTTAAATATTTCCAAGCTAGTGATGGCTGTAAAGAATAGATACCTAGAGTAGTATTTTAAAGGGAGTTTACTGGTGTTGCTACAAGAACAATACTAATTACTAGTTCAGAATGCCTCAATAGTAGTAATTACTAGTTCAGAATGTCTAGGTTTTGATGACTGACATTAAAGATTATAGAAGGCTATGTCTAGTAAAGACATTGTTAATCTTTGGATTATTTTATAAAGTCTCCATTTACTGGATGTCTCCTTTTCTTTCTTTATCTTAAATAAATTATATGCCTATGCTTTGGTTGGTTGTCTAATGTATTTCATAAATGACATGGTAGATCAGAAAAATGGCAGCTAGAATTAGTGAAGCAAAAATATTCCCTCTTTATATCAGACAATACAATAGCTACAAATACACAATAGCTATAAATACACAATAGTTACAAATACACAATCTTGGGATAACCTGACTGACAGACATATTTGACCTAGCTAATTCTCTGTTACAGCCTTCATAATAAGAAACACACAGCAGTTGCCAGATATCAGTGTACTGCATGTCTCAAGAGAGAAAGAAGGAAAGCAAAAGGAACAAAGGATTATGCGAGGACTGATGATTAAGCAAGTAGAATACCATTAAATATAAAAGAACTGTAGTATCAGAACAATTGAATGAGAAAATAAATTACTGACTATGAAGCTGTCAGGAGATTTTGGAAGGACTTGGAGGTATATAACAAAGAAAGGAGATATTTTGGAATCTTAATGCTAGATGAGAAGTAAGAGAGACAGACTTATATTCCTTTCTGTCATTTTCTCATCCCAGCCTGTCCAGAAAATCATTATGTGCAAGGTCAAGGAGAGGGGTAAATGTGGACAGTTGCTCATGAATGTGCACATCAGTTCTTCTGGATGTCAGGATTCCTTACTCAGGGTGATTCTGAGAGAAATGCGTCCATACAATGTAAATCATTTGATCATAAGGTGATCATAAGGTGATGTGTCACAATATGAATAAGGCACATCATTGGTACCCTGAAAAAAATAGAGGTCTTGTGTTGTAAATATTATCAATAATAAATCTTTTCATGGCTCATGTTTTACAATGATAATTTGTTTTCAGTGTGATGTATGGGTACCAAGTATTTCAAGAAACTGGTGAAAGGATGGCAAGAAGAGGGAAAGATAGGAAAGGCATATCACCATTTTGTAGCATCTCTGGAATACTGGTATCTATTGGGATTATTGTTATTTAGTTTTTGATTGCTTATCTTGAATTCTCTCTGTTTTACTTGCTTTTATATTTTTTCCTTTCTTTTTTTTTGTGGAACTGGGGATTGAACTCAGGCCCTTGCACTTGCCAGGCAAATGCTTATTCTGCTGAGTTATCTTCCCAGCCCCTGTTTTACTTGCTTTTAAACACAGCTCTCTTTATGAGTGAAAAGTTACCATTATGATAGGATTTCAGTAGTACTAGAAGAGTCTTATTTCTTCCAAGATATTTTAGCTTTTTATTCTTTAAGTCTCTATGGTTTAAAGCATATGGGATTAATTTATTGAGGTCTTCAAAGCTGTGTCCTTTGGAAATGTAAATATATTGGAAAAGGTAGGATCTAGTCCTCTCATCTGAAGCTTGGGCTGATGGGTGGGTCAGGCTCACTTTGGGGGAGATGATGCATTCTGTTTGAATGTGAGATAGGCTGAGGGTCTGGATGGTAGCAGGAGCAGCCATGTCCCAAGAGGACAGCTGAGCAGGGAAGTGAGTAATGATTGTATAGAGATGAAGTGTTTTATGAATTGCTATGAAGAGAAATGGGTAGCAGTTGAATGAAGCTTCCACTCTAGAGTTTAACAGATGAGTTACTATAGTTGTTGGGAGGAACAGGCTGAAGAATTTTATGTCACTCATCATTTTAGTGAGAGTCACATGTAAACAAGCTTTAAAACAAAGAAAATTGAGGGTTCTGATGGAAGAACATTTGTAACTGTGGCTGCATATGATTTCCAAATAGAGGCCGTAACAATATTTGTTCCTGCTCATGCAGGAATGAAGACATTTGGTGAAATATTTTCAAAAAGTTTGAATAAATTAGAAAAAAGATTCAGAAAATATAAGAGAGTAGAAAGAGTCGGGTTCAAAGACAAAATATTTCAGGATATTAACTTCTAGATCTTTTCTTTTAAGTAAGTGAAGATTCAAACTATGTTATTATGAATATCCATTGCAGAAAGCTTAGATAATTTGGAAAGTACAAAGAGGAAAAGTCTTCCTGAACCCTACTGATTTAACAGATGGCCCCTATGCACATTTGGGTGTATGGTGACTCAACTAAAACCTGCTACATCACACTGAGCCACATTCCCAGGCCTGTTTTTCTTTTATTTTGAGATAGGATTTAATTTGATGTAATTTAAATTTTTATTTATCTTTTTATTTGATACAGGGTCTCGCTATGCAGTTCCAATTTGTAGTGATCTTCCTGTCTCTGCCTCCTCAGCACCAGTATTACAGGCATGTGCCACCATCCCAGGTTTCAGTGACCAACATGGCGAACCAAATGTCTGGTGTCTGTGCAGCATGGGTGCCGAAGATAGAGCTTGGGTCTTTGTACTTGCCAGGTAGGTGCTCAGACCACTGAGCTATCTCCTCAGCCTGATAGGTTCTAATTGGCTGGGCTCAAACTTGAAAACCCTCTTGCCTCAGCCTCCCAGAGTCCTTGGATTATAGGAATATACCACCATGCTGGTCTTGAACATATGATCTTTAGCTGTTGTGTAAGCACCACACAGAAAATATAGTATTTAGTGGTTATTGTAGTTTTTTTGAAGTTTGTTATAATAATAATTATACATATATATTATTGGGTCATAAAATATGTATTTTAAAGAGTCTTGACATACGTAGGATTAACAAACTGTGGCCAGAACTGTGAAGTACTGGGGATGAATCTCTAAAACTTTTTCCAAAAGATTAATTATACGGATAGCAGTAAGAGAAGGGATTTTGGAATGCTAGCACAAAGATCATGAAAAGTCCTCATTATGAAGAAATTATGCTTATTTACTTTGTAAATGATTCTGTGAGAGAATAAAGAGGAACTTTCTTTTAAGTGTTTTAATAAAACCAAGAATTATGAGGTTTGAAGTCACCACACAGCTTAAATACTGTTAAGACTCCCACAAACTTCTAATTTCTGCTTCAGTAGAGAAGACAAAAGGGAATAGACTCTTCTGCCACTTGAAACAGTAGCCTATTTGGTACCTTAAAGCTTGGTTGTAGCATGAGAACCGTGCTTCCCTGGAGCCATGCACTAAATAAACAGAATGAGTCCAGATGTTGTGAGATGTTATTGAAATATCGCTCAGTAGCATTGTTTGTATCAAGGAACACACGTACAATACAAGCACTTGGCTTGCATCTTTTGCCTCATTTGATAAGAAAACCCAAGTAAAGCTGGAACTTAATGTAGTGTGAGGCAAGTTACCTAGTCGCTAATGTTAATTACTGAGGTTTCAGGATACCTGTGAAACCTGTAATGTGAGCAAAGCCTACTGTCTCTATGTACACATATGCCCCTTACTGAAGTATTTTTTGGCTTAGATGACCATTTGCAGAATTGCCCTTGATATGAATTTCACAGTGTGACATTCTAGCTATAGTTTCATTATTTGTTTAAAAAGTCTTGATTTAGTAAGATTATTTTACTCTAATTACTGTAAATCTTATTCATAGCGGGAAAGAATATAGCCCTCTAGTCCACTGAAGTTTATCCTAAACCTACATAGTACTATGAAAGTCAAATTTTCCATGTTCTTCATTCTAAACTGGTTCATATTTCTCTGAATTGATAGTACAGCCCATCTAGTTTGCATTTTGGAAAGTGGGAAGCAAGAAAACGACTTTGGTTTCATGCTTTGTAAATAAGCCTAAAAACATAATGTCCTTTAATTGAACCCAGGGCCTTCACACTGAGATATATCCCTAATCCCTTTTATTTTGAGATAGGACCTTGCTGAATCTAAGTCTAAGCTGTACACAATTATCTGTTATGTCTACAAAATTCATGTACTGAAACATACCCTACAAAGTGACGGTAATAAGACACAGTGCCCTTGGGAAATAATCAGGTCATGGAGGCTTTGCCCTCATACTGGGATTTGTGTCTTTAGGGAACCTCAGTTCACAAACACTTTTGTTTGCAAAGAAATTTGTTTTCAAATGAGAGTGTTTGACAAAATTTTGGTATTGTTTGAAAATTCTGCATCAGGTGACAAATCTGACCATGGCTATCTCTCCCACACAAACATAAACAAGGCCATCTTTTCCAAAATTGTGTAACAAATTAAGTGAACTGAGGTAACACTGTATGTGGGGTCACAAAAGTGTTCTTGTCTTTGCTTCATGGGAGGACATAGACTTCGCTTTTTTTTTTTTTTTTTTTTTTTTTGGTGGTACCAGGGATTGAACTCACGACCTTGCACTTACCAGGTAAGCATTTATCTCACTGAGCTATCTCCCTGGCCCCATGGGAGGACATAGAAAAAGATGTTATCTACAAAAATAGGCCCTTCAAAAACAATGACTCTGGTGGCACTTTGATCTTGATTTTTTTTTTTGCTTCCAGAATTGTGAGAGAGAAATTTGTGTATGAGCTAACCTATTATGATATTTTGTAGTATCAGCCAAAATGGACTTAGAAACACTGACAAGTTACTTAATCATTAAATTAGTATGTTAAAAAATGTTTACTGGACACTTACCATGTGCCAGTCATTGTGGCGAGCACACTGTATGGTTTCACAACATATGAAATGTTCATGATACCATAGGCATGACTCTATGACTGTATTCTGGTACCTGCCTGCATCCTGCTCCCTCCTTCCTGGCTGCCATTGCTTGAGTACTGCTTACCATTCCTTCCCGGTGCCTTTCTACCATGTCATTTCTGCCTTGAAGCCAGATAGCTGTGGACTGAACAAACCCTCTAAAACTGTGAGCCAAAATAAATATTTCCTTTAAAAAATTGTAGAAGCTAAGTATTTTATCCCCCCAAAAGGATACACAGCAGACAGGTAATATAATGGTAAATGCCACAAGTAAGTATAACTTCATAGTCTAATGATTATCAGATCTCCTCTGGGCCTTGTATTTCTATCACATTTTTTATCTGCAACAAGAACAATTATAGAGCTATTGGCTACTGGCTTGGAAAGTTTTAGAATGAATGGTTTCTGACTGAAAACTCTGGTCAGACTTGAGAATTGTCAGGAATGATAATCTGGACTTGTTTAAGGTAAATTTTGCTTTGTTTTTTTATTTGACCAGAAAACAGATAGATGGCTGCTATTTGATGATCTTATAATCTGGGTGGAGTAAAGATCCCATGAAGTCCAAGGAGCCCAGAACTATGGGTTGTGTGCCCTAACTTAACATGATACTGCTCTTCCATTTATTTACTTCTGTATTTGATTTCTAAGTCAGTCACTGAGGGTTCAAGGAATGAAATCCTCTATGCGCATGTTGAACTTGCTACCATAAGAACCACTCACCACTTTGTTTCATCCGGGGTCGGGGGAAGAGAGAGAGAGAAAGAGAGAGAGAGAGAGAGAGAAAGAGAGAGAGAGAGAGAGAGAGAAGGAGAGATTAATAGGCATTATGGCTTTCCTTTGGGTAGAGGAAAACAATTCATGAGAAAATATCTCTTAAATAATCACCTGCTGCTGTAAATGGGATCATCTCCATCTTGAAGATGAGGGAAACCTAAGGCTGAGATTTATCTTTCCTATTCAACTGATAAAATTTAAATGTAAATCTAGGTGGTTCTAAAAGCAAACATCTTGGCTGGGGAGATAGTTCCGTGGCACAAGTGCCTGCCTGGCGAGTGCAAGGTCGTGAGTTCAAACCCCAGCTCCGCAAAAAAAAAAAAAAAAAAAAAAAAAAAAAAAAAAAAAAAAAAAAAAAAAAAAAAAAAAAACAAAAGAAAAAACAACAACAACAAAAAAACCAAAACAAACAAACAAACATGCTAAAAGCAAACATCTTGACTTCTTGGTAGATACATTATCGAAACCTAACACAGGTTTAAGACAAGCTCTAGGTACTCTGGGAAACCTCAAGGTTAATGTGAAGTGTCTCCCTCTTTGGAGTTCTCATTAGGAGCCAGAAGTGTAGTTTATATCTGAACTACCTGAATTTTGCTTCATAGGAAGTCATTTGCTAAGCTTCTTTTTTTGTTGTTTTACTTCTTGCATCAGCAAGACAGATGCATAATTACTAGCCTATCTGTCTACTTTGCCAAGGGTTAGCTTTTGTTATGGATCGCCACTTTAGACCTTAACTTGTGGGCACACTAGCTAGCATGTGGTTAATTAGATATGCTGCATGAGTTTTCTTCTGGAGGAAGTTCCATGCATGCCTGTGTTTGAAGACAGGAAGCTTTAGGTGGTCCATGCTGCATGGAGCAAGGTATCTTGGTATGAAAATTGCACTGTCAAGTCTCACTCACTGTGCCAGCATTTCCTGCCAATGCGTTTTTTGGGTGAAAAAAATGTGTGATTTCTTTTAATTTTTTTCTTTAACCAACTGGAAGAAAGAAAAAAACCTTGAACATCTGAAATCAAACATTAGCAGTTGTTTTGAAGACAAATGAATGACTGAACTTAACAATTTTGCCAGCAACTAGAGCCAGTTGTGAAGAAGAAACATTGCAGAAGAGCAGCAGGTTCAAATAGCATACAGTAAAGGAGAAAAAGATCCTTTTACTTGGAGAGTTGCTGTTATTCCATACAAGGTGTTATATACAGCTTTGAAAGTATAATATCTTGTCATATAATCTGATATATAAATAAGAACCAAAACAAGAATTTAAGCTGGTGTGGACTTAAAACACAAAATATATCAACCTACATATTTTATATATTGCTATAAGAAAATGGCTTTTATTACTGTCTTAACTTTTCACTAATAAGGCTTAAATGCAAGTTAAAGTGTCAGCTAGGCATAAAAACAGAAGAGGGTGGTTTCAACTTGTTTATCATTATATGCTGAGTGGAAGTATCTTATTTGCTTACTTAGTAGGTCTGCAGAAATCTTACATTTTCTTGTCTAATTTCTTTCTTGGTAATTAGCATATTTTTTCTCAGAGGAGCATATGGCATCCTTACTTGTAAACAAACCCTGTAAACCTCTTTCCCTGTTGGGATCTGAACCGAGCTGTAATTTTATCAAGTATAATCATGGAAGCACATGTGGTCCCATCCGTAATGAAATTTAACACAGAGATATAATCGGTAAATTGTCAGGAACTGGCCTATTTGGTCTTATATTACCAGATACTTTAGATTATGTATAATACATAGAATTAAGGGATGAATTGGAGACCCAGTTACAGCAAGTTCAGCCTAAAAATAGAATAAGAAAAATAAAATCCCAAAAGAAATAGAGAAGTGATGGATTTGAACTACAAGTCTGAGCACAGAGACTATCCTTGAAAATTAATGTTATTCTTTATGCAAAAGAGTTTTGCTTAGATTCTTATTGCGAGAGATGGAGAGGACTAACCTTTGAGTTTTAACTGCCACTTTTGTCAAGCACAGTGACAAAAGTGTAGTTATATATGGTCTTGTTTTGAAGTTTCTTGTCTGAAATTATGCATAAAAAGATAGCTTGCCAGGCATTCAGTATGTTCATCATAATTCAGGGGTCTAGAACTAACATCTATCTTCTTCCTAAATGTGTGGGAGTAGCTGTACTCATTCTAAGTTTAAAAAAGCAAAACATTATTTTCTTGGTTTTGACATTGGGAAGACAACAGGGAAGAAGTAATAGAACATACATTTAGATTGTTCATGAGACAAATGCTATCAAGATTGTTTAAATATGCTAATTATTTGTACTGTTTTACCTATCCCTACAAGGAGAAAGCACAGGTTATCTGGATGAATTTGAGTGGGTGCTTGCTTTTGCTCAAGGGAATTGTTCTAGCAGCTTGAAGCTGTACTTTAGTGGTACTATATATAAGACATATTAACAGATAGGAGAGAACTTACTGTCCATATCAATCAATAGGAGGAGGGAGGGAGGTCAGGACTGAGTAGCAGGTCCAGATGTTCTTCCTCATTCCTCTATCTACCTTAGATGACTTAGTGTCTCAGTGGAAGTGTTATTTCTAGGCCCCACTCACGAATCGTAAGCTAAGTGGTTTGGTAGTAGAATAAAATAAATAAAAGATGTGATGAGATGTTTCAGAACCCTGGCATGCTCTGGGCTACAACACGACAAACACCATAGCCCAGGAAATTTCATCAGTTGCTCCCACAATTTCTGGTTTTATGTTGGCCAAACATGCACAATGAGGCCAATGTATATGATAATTACCTGAGTCAAGTCTTTTATTAGCGCATTTCAGTGTTGCTGAAAACTGGAATCTTGGAGGGAGCTTTTAAAACAAATATTGGTACTTGATTCCTACTCTAAGAAATTTCGATTTAATTGTTCACGAATGCAGTGCCACTTTGAGAATTTTGAAAGTTCTTCAGATGATTCGAGTAGCCAAAACTGAGAATCATTGTCTATGACCTTAAGTTAGTCTGTTTTGATAAAAGCATTGCAATTCACTTTCACCAAGAAGGTAAAATTAATGGTGTTAACACTTGCCTGTTATTTCATATAGTTCAACAGCCTACCAGAGTTTCAGTTGAGAAGTGCAGTTTGAGATATAATGGTATTTCAGGTTCATATTGCTTTGTTTATCATGAGTGAACAGTGGTGAAAGCAGAGCTCCTTTGAGACATAGATATCTATGGTACTGTATCCATGTAGGATAATGTGGGACATCATTGAATCAATAGTGCTTAATTTTTCTTTTTCCAAAGAGAAAGAAGTCTTGCACAAAATAATGATAACTGTTTTGTCAACAACATTTTACCTTTAATCCTTGAAATGGATCATAAGCTAAATGCTTTGAAAATCTGGAAAGACAAAAAGAATAGTGGAAAACAACTTTTGCTTATTTCTGATTAATGGTGAAGTAAAAGGAAAGAAATGGAATCAAGTGACTTTTGGTTGAATTATCAAATCCTCTTGAATATTGATGATTAGTCAGTCTTGTGACAGTATGTAAGGGCTTTCTACATTTTTATATTATTGATTTTCATTCCACAATAGTTTATATAAACTCAAGATGCCCACTTCTAGTATAAAATTAGTCTTTTTAAGGTCATGACTTCCATCAGAAGTCTAGTTTTCTACTAGAAGCAGGAGAGCCAATCTTATGTTGATTATTCAGTCGACATTTGTTTATGTTACATAAAATGGGAACTTTCCTAAATGCTTACAGGAAGGGAACTTGGTTTCTAAAATACCATTTCAATTACACAATATAAGGAAATATAATCCAGTTGCTAATTTTTTTTCTTTTTTATATATTTAGTACATGGTTTACAGGGTCTCACTACACAGTTCAGATTTGTATGATCCTCCTGTTTTTACCCTCTCAAGTGCTGGGATTACAGGCATGCACCACCATGCCCAGTTTCTAAACTTTGCTCTTGAAGCCTATTTTGAGACATAGAAAGATGGCCATAGTAAGTGTCAAAAAATCAAATTTTCAAAACATTAAGGGTATAGTTTGAAATCTGAAAGAAAATATTTGTGTATCATATATAATATAAAGATATTATAAAGACATTGATATGTAGCAAAATGTTAATGATTGCTATCTGAGTGGTTCAATTTTACTTTTTGTCTCTTCCAAATTCCTACTATGAAACTTTACAGCATAAATATGTAAAGCAAAAATATTACTGACCATGTATGTTAGGTGATGTATCAGGGCTAGGCAGAGGAATAGGTTTAATAAAAATATATGGTTATATGTATAAAAATTCAGTAAACATGCTTCCAATGTCTGCCTGTGAGGTCAGTGGTAGAAGGCAAAGGGTCTTCTGTCCACTGGAGAGCCAGAGGATACAGCTGACGGTGCTCAGTGCAGATTCGGTATGAGTGCATGTCACAAAGCTGACAGGTCTGCACTGGGAGGCTGAACAGTCTGCTCTGGAAGCCCGAAGGAACTGGAGACAAACATTCAAAACCAATGGTGAAGACCAGAATTCTTCTATAGAAGCAAAAGAGGGAGACATCCTTTTCCCCTTTTTATTCTAACCAGACTTTAAATGTGTTGTTCAGTGTTACTCACATCTAGGTTGACTCTTCCCTCCTCAGTTTTGGGAGTTACTGTTTTAAATCATCCATAGACATATCTAGAACTGTGCTCAATTCATCCACTAGACATTTCTTAATCTATTGAAGTTGACATATCACAACCCACCATTTGTCAACTTGATGACCAGATGCAGCTCCTCAGACAATAATTGTTTCCAAATATAAAAGCAAATTTGTAATTGTGTGTAACATAATACAATTGCCCTGCATACAAAAAAAATAAAAAGAAAACAAAACATTAATTCCCTCCATTCCCAGAATAGAAGATGAAGTTTTTTTAGGGTGTCTTGCTTATTCTTCTCCTACAATTTCATAACTGAGTGTTATAGAGTTAACAATATTTAAGAAGTAATATTAAGATTTTCAATATTATCTTACAAAGAAAGAGAAGATGCCTGCCTAATATATGTGCATATATGTACATACATATTAACAAACTAAGAATGAAAAATTAAAACCATCATTTTTGTCATGCCTTACAGTTTTAGCTGATGTTTATAAGGAGCCTCTTCTACTCTCTGTTGTGTATTTCCTCAGCCTTGAGCATGTACCTCACCAGGTCTTGGCTGTTAACCTGGTGATATGGCCCATATCTACAACCCTGAATATTCTGAGTCATTTTTCATCCTGCCTGGAACTGGGTGTAGTTATGCACTGCCCTCATTGGAAGACATGACAGTAGGAAGAGACACCAAGAGAGATTTCCTGGGCTCTAAATATATTCTTCCTTTCCACCATTGTGGAGTAATAGTCTAGTTACGGGTTGTACTCTGTATTAGTCATTCCTACTAACATGAAAGCTCCTTTTTACAGCTTGTTTACTTAGAGGTATGAGGAGACCAAAATGATCAGAAGGAAGTCTTAGATTCTATGCTTCTAGCAGAAGTATAGCATTGCTATGTTTTCCCAACACAGCAATGGGTACAACCCTTCCCCTATGCTAGAACTTAGACTTCTAGGCCAGTAACATACAATTGTGAGAATAGGAAGCAAAAGTTTGCTAGTGGATCACTGGGATAATGGTGCATGGCCCCACCCCCACTTCTATCCCTTGGTTTTTGTACCCATCAATCCTGGCTATGAGACAAACAGTACCATGTAATGGACAGCAATTCAAAGCATATACAGCTTTCTGGAGAACCTTGCCATAGTCCCGCAAAATATTACCACCTAATTGATGCTATAAGTATATTTTCAAAAGACCTTTCTATATTTCTGTTGATCCAGCTGATTCTGGATGGTGAAGAACATGGCATGACCAATGAATTACATGAACACAAGCCCACTACCTCAGTTCTTTGGCCACGAATTGCTTGATCAGAAGTAAAGCTTCATGGAATACCATAATGGTAGATGAAGGTTGTGTAAGTTCACAGATCATCATTTTGCCAGAAGTATTATACGCAGGCAAGGCAAATCCACACCCAGAATCAGTATGCAACCTGCCACCAGGTTGTCAGCTGATCAGTCCAGAGGTTGCTGCAGTACTGGGAACTCAGTGTTGGTCTCTGTTGCTGGCTGGCTGAGCATTCAGCAGTGGCTGTAGCCAGGTTAGCTTCAGTGAATGGAAGCTCATATGGCTGAGTCCACACATACCCTGCTTCTTGCCACCCTGACCTCTGTATTCATGAGGGAAAGATGAGGCAAAGATGAGGGTGACTGAAAAAGGTTGACTACTGTCTTAGTTAGTCTTCTATAGTTGCTGGGACTAATACTCGATACTCAAAGTGAAGGAAGGAAAGGTTTATTAGCTCACAGTTACTGGAGGTTTCAGTTCATATTTGGCTGGCCCAAGGCTGAATGGAACAGGGCAGAGAGCATCCAGTTCATGGCGGCAGAACAGCAACAATTGGGACAGAGGCAACTGACCAAACAGGGGAGCAGAAACAATAGCAAATCAGGGCAGCAGAGCAACAGCGCCTGTCTCTCTGTCTCTCTTTTAAAATTACATCAAGCTCTCTGCCTTAGCCTATTGGCCTTAGGCTACATCCATAATCCCAGAAGTACTTAAAACACATAATTCCAGGGATCATGGATCAAGTCTCAAACTCTAGATCAGTACTAAATCACATAATCCCAGTGGATCATGGATCAAGTCTCAATCTATAGAAGTCCCCCCTCAATGACTGCATGAGGCTTTGTGGGGACAACTAGACATAAACCATAACAACTGCTATCCACACAGAAGAAGCAATGGTGTCTACTGGATTGTTAAAGTCTTTTTTTGCTGAGGTCACCTGTTGGTGAGCATTTACATGGGACACAAATATTTTATGTCCTTCATCCATATATTTCTTATTCAGATATATTAGTCACCAGTTTTCAAGCCATGTTCTTTCCAAGTACCTAACCAATTGGCTATAGTTCGTGAATCTGTATATAGTTGCACAAGTGGCTGCTTTTTTCTTCTAAGCAAATGCATCAACAGATACTGGAAAGTGTTCTGCCTCCTATGAAAATTTCTCTTCACCACTGTCCTTCAGTAGTGTCCTGGAAAGGAGTTGTAGGGTTGCTTCTGTCCACTTTTGGGTGGCACATGCATAATGTGCGGAGCTATCTATAAACCAGACCCTAGCCTTCTCTTCCTCTGACAGCTGATCATGTGTGGTATATGTCACAAGACCCATGTGTGTACTGGGGGACATAAGGTAGTATGGAAGGAGCATAGGAACCATGACCATTTGTACAACTTCTTCATGTGTCTTGTGTCTTCCAGACCTGCTCAGACCTGGTCATGTATATGTCATTTCCAGTTAATGATGTACTGCTATGTATGTCCAACTGTATGACTCAGTGGATCAGAAATTGCCCAGTTCATGCTGGGTAGCTGAGGTCATTTGTTAACTCAGTAACCCATAGCCAGGCATTCAATTTCCACTAAGGCCCAATGGCAGACCAGGAACTGCTCTTCTTTTTCTTTCTTGCAGTACTGGGGATTGAACTCAAGACCTTGCCTGGTAAGTGATTGTTCTACTGAGCTATCTCCCCAGGAGCTGCTTTTCAAACGAATAGTAGTCACCTTCAGATGATGGCAGAGCCTTGCCCCAAAATCCTGAGGACCTCCACTGTGCTTCACCTATGGAGGCCTGCCAGCCGCTCCAAATAGCATTGTTAGAGGCCATTGAAACCTCGAGTACAACTGGATCTGCTGGTTCACACAGCCCCAGTAGCAGAGCAGCCTACACAACAACCTGGGCTTACTACAGACTGTTTTCTTATACTGAGCCCAGCTCAAGGCTAGCACCTTTCCTAGCCATTTGCCAAATGGTTTGGAGTAACACACTTAAATGAGGAACATGTGGCCTCCAAAATCTAAATAGGTGGTTGGATGTGGTGGTGCATGCTTGTAATCCCAGCATTTTGGAGGCTGAGAGAGGAGGGTTGCTGTGGGTTCCAGCCCAGCTTGGTCTACAGGTGAGTTCAAAGCCAGCCTGAATTACATAGTAGGCCTCTGTGTCATAAAAGCAATCAAACTCTAAATAGGCTCCTTATAGGGCTTTGGGCCACTTTTGGTTGTGGGAGGGGCTGGATGCAGCAAATTATCCTTCACCTTAGAAGGGATATCTCTGTATGACCCACACTTCTGGGCTCCTAGAAATTTCAGAGATTGGAAGACCTTGAATTTTAGTTGGATTTATTTCCCATCTGCTATAGGTAGGTATTTTACCAACAAGGTGACAGTGGTTGCTGTCTCCTGCTCACTTTATCCATAACAGATAGATCACAGAAAAGATTTATGTCAATGTTCTTCAGAAAGAGGTCATTCACCTTGAGTAGCTCTCCAGAGCTAAACTTGTCATTTAGGGGAGCTTGAGCCTACGGATGGTGGGCATCATAAAAAGAACAGACCTCCCAGTAACACGCTGAACACAGTGAAAGTAATGTTCCTGAGGCCCAAAGTAGAAGAATAAATATCTTTCATGTTCGTGGGGTTGGGATGGATGTCTGTGCCGAAGACAGAAAGCAAAGCTGGAAGAGGGTTAAATTTCGATGCCAAGCATTACTTCTAAATGACTAGCCTTGGTGTCTAAGGCTACAAATTGCTGAAGTTTACAGAGAGCCTTTAAATGTCAGTGTCATTTTTAGCCCAGAGCTCTTTTCTTACACAACATCTAAAAATATCTATTAGTTTAAATCGTCAGCATGTAAAGCATTTGCTATGACTTTTTCTCATCATATCACTCAAATTATGTCAGAACTAGAAAGGAAAAATGCTTGGATAATCTGGCAACCACTAATATTACTTCTCAAGATTTTCATGAAGATGTTTAGCATCAATATAATAATATTGGTAGCAATGTTAAGAAATCTTTAAAAAAGTTTTATTTACTTCACACTTTTACTGAGATGCCCCATGAGCAGTTCAGATTCCCAAGGCTCCAAATGAAATGTAGCTTTTAGTAGCAATACTTGTTTAGTTGCCTAAACAACAAGCTTATTTATTTGTTTTGTAATGCTGGTGATCAAACTCAGTGCCTTGTACATCCTAGAGAAGTGCTCTACCACTGAGCTGCATTTCCTAGCCCTAAGCTATAAACTTAAATCATTTATAGTTTTTAAACTTGTGGCTCAGATTGCTGTAAAACCATGCAAGTATTCTCTCTAAATCTAGGCATGACTCCTTCCAATCCATTTTCTGCCCTGAAAATAATGTGTAATCTAAAACCGTAAAAGGAATGCTTCTCATTGTGTCAAAAAGATTGTTTACGTCACATTCCTGCCATGTGTGCTACTTCCCTCTCTTCCTTGTCCTTCCCTGTTCACAGCAAAATAAGGGTGTGTGGCTGGGTGGCCAAGTCCATGCTGTAAAGTATTTTGGGGGCAGCTGACCCCAAGCCTGATTTGTTTGAGGCAATTATGCTAATCCCCTCGCCCTTGCCAGCAATTGTTTTAGGAGTGGCTGCATGACTGAGTTCTGGCCAAAGAAGTTTGTCTTGCTTTTAAGAAAGAGACACACAAAGAGATGGTCTATTTTATTCCTCTTGACATTTTTATAACTAAAACTACTGTAATCTTCTTGTTCTGAGGAAGAGAAGCTGCCAGTGAACAAAACAACGCATTGATAATGCTTGAATGGAAAAGAGAAAAGGACTTGGGCCACTCCTGACATAAGTGAGCCATTGATCATAGTTACCACTTGGAGTCCACCCAACTCCAGCCATCCTATGTGCAGTGACCAATTTCCTCATTGTCCAAATACTTGGAGTTGAGGACCTCTTGTAATTGAAAGCCAAATGCCTATGAAACAATACAGAGCTGTGCCAAAAGTAAGCTTTGTTCTATTGAGAATTATTATCCTGAGTGAAATACTTTTTTTTTTTTTTGTCTTTTTGAGACAGGGTCCTGCTATGCAGTTGAGGCTGGCCTTGAGCTCACTTTTGTAGCCCAGGCTGGTCTTGAACTCGCACCAATCCTCCTGCCTCAGCCTCCCAAGTACTGGGATTACAGGCGTGAGCCACCACGCCTGGCTGAAACAGACTTTTTATCTACTGGGGAGTATACTAATAATTTTCATATAATTGTTTAATAATTAGAACTAGAGTTATAAGTTTTTATTGCTTTACATTGGTATATAGCTTCTTTATACGATCTTGCTGAGTTGTGAATCACAGTACCCAAAGGAAACTATGGTATTTGCTATTTTGGAATTTGGAGTGTCAGCGAAACCTGACTGCATTTGAAATTGTGGCAGTCAATATCAACAGAGTTGGACAACCATAATTGAACTATCAAAATGGAATAAAGCAAACCCATTTAAACATTATTGTCTTTTTCTTTTTCTTTTTTATCTTTTATTTATTTGTTACAGGGTCTCACTACACAGCTCGGACTCATTGTGATCCTCCTGGCCCAGCCTCCCTAGTGTTACAGGGGTGTGCCACCATACCCGGACCCGGCTGGCATGGAGTGGAGAGGGCCTGCCATGTGATACTGGCAAAGCATGTGGTACTGGGGATCAAACCCAGTTCCTTGAACTTGCCAGCCAGTCACTTAGACTGCTGGGCTATCTTCCTGGCTCTTTTTCTTCTCTGAAGTGAAAGTAGAAATAAAATTTGTTAGAAGCCAATGACTGCAGAGAAACTAGAAAATGTAAACAAAACACAAGGTAAAAAAGTAACAAATTTATATTATACACAAATAACTACTTTTAATACTTTGATGTATTGCTTTAAATCTTTTAAAGTGAGTAAATAAATTATGAACATATAAGATGCACAAATATGTATATAACTTTGAAGTGTGTATTTTTCACTTAGCATTTTCCTTTTTTCAAAATGTTTAATTTTATTAGTATATGTTCCTGGTTCACTCAGCTATGGTCACCTTGGGGAGTGGTTGCATACATACCACAGTTTGATTCTTTTTTAAAATCCTCTTCCCCATTCCTCTGCCTCTATCCCTCCTCCCTTAATTTCCCCACCCCATTTTTAATCTTGTTGATATTCTTCATTATAGCTCATGCTCTGGTACGTAATGTTTACATTCATTGGGGTTATTAGGTTGCTCTGCATGGCCGGTCTTTATCCTACCTATTTCCCTTTCCCTTCCTCCTCCCCACTTGTGCCTTTTGCCTTGGATTGTTTCTCTATTGCAAGAGATCTATTCTTTGTCTCCTTTTACTCACCTTTTACTGTTCTCTTTGCTTATCACTTAATATTTTCATGAACATTTTTGTATATAATTACTTAACATTCAAAACTATGCCTTTAAATGTATATATAATGCTTCATCGCCTACATATCTGTGTTATCGTTGCTTAACTGTTTTTGGCTATTAAGAAGGACCATAAAAGATTTATCATAATAAAATATTGAAGCAAGTATGGTTGGGTAAATAGCTTACATTATGTCCTTAGAATAAATTTTATTTTGCGCTGGTATGACTTTGGACCATCTATTTTATTTCTTTAATATTCTATCTCCTGGATATTTTACCTGTTCTTTTTAAAAAAATGTATTTAGTACAGGGTCTGTAGGGTCTTACTGCACAGATAGGACTCATAGTGATCCTCCTATTTTCAGCCTTTCAACTGCTGGGATTAAAGGAGTGTGCCGACATGGCCAGTCTCAGTCTCTGTCTCAGCGCTCCCTTGAGGTGGAGCCACCACAGCATGCTGGGGATGGAACCCTTGTCCCTGAACCTGCCTAAGCAGGCACTTAATTTGCTGAGCTATAGGGCTGGCCTCTATCTGTTATTAACATCAGACAGTATTTTTTTTGAAATTACAATAGTTTTATAATACATGTCAGTTTCACATAAGGAAGTTGCTCAGTGTGGATTTTCTTTGAAGTGGTTTTTTTGCTTTTCATATTAATTTTGGTAATTTCTTTAAAAATTGGTCCCTTGGGGGCTTGCGGTTTAGCTCAGTGGTTTAAGTGCCTGTGTGAGCAATCCAGTCAGGCACAGGGGATGATGGTTTGATCCCCAGACCCACCCTTAAGGCACCCTGAGCCTTGTTCCCTGGGGCCTGCTGTGCCAGCCCTGTCCCTGGGGTGCACTGAGACAGCAATTGAGACAGGGCTCGGTGGCATGCCTATAATCCCAGCTCTTGGGAGGTTGTAGACAGGCAGATCAGTATGAGTCCGATCTAGTAGTAGATCTAGTAGTGAGACCCTAAACACCCTAGAGACCCTTCCCTAAAAAATACAGAGAAAAAAAATTGGTCTCCAATTCTCAAAAATCTAACTGAACTTTTGTTGAAGTTATACTAAACAGGTAGATAATTAACATAAGTACTAAGTTGGATCTTATATGTTGCTTCTCATACACTCCCCCATTTATTGAAACTTCTTTTATGTCAGAAGTATTTGTGGGTTTTCCCTGCTATTTTTAAAGCATTTCCCCCTTTGCTGTTCTTTAACTTTTGTTGCTATTTTAAGAGAATGGGAAAAACTTTTTTTAAAAATATATTTAGTAAAAGTTCTGCAGCGTTTCACTACACAGATTGGACTCATAGTAATCCTCCTGTTTTTGGCCTCCCCAATGCTAGGATTACAGACTGTCTTACTCTTCTCTCATTGCTGGGATAAATACCGCACACTCAAAATGAGGGAAGGAAAGGTTTATTTAGCTCACAGTTACTGGAGGTTTCAGTCCATATTCAGCTGGCTCCAAGGTTGAGTGGCACATGGCAGAGGGCAACCTCTCATGGTGGCAGCTAAGAACAAGAGCTCAGGGAGAGCTAGCTGCTCAAGCAGCTAGCTTCTCTTCCCACCTTACCGTGAAAGGCAATTCACCTGTCCCAGGGAAGAGACAGTGTGCACGTTTCCACAGTAATCAATTACAAATTCCAGAATCAACCCCATGACATGAGGCTTTGGGGGGACACCTATACACAAAACATAACACAGGCCCACACCACCACACCCAGTTGTAATCACCATCTCAGCATGTCCCTTGCGGGGGGGGGGGGGGGCAGGCGGGCTATTTTACATATTGTTGAATCTTGTTTCTCTACCCATTCTGCTAGTCTGTTTCTTTTGATTACTGAATTGAAACCATTTACATTAAAAGCTATAACATACTTAATTATCATGATATTTTCCTAAAACTCTTAAAAATAACTTACAGAAAACTCAACCCATTTAGTGTTAGGTTATTTTGCTTAAGATATTCATTTTGACATTTTCTCAAAAGCAAACAAACTATATATATATATACATATACATATATATATATATATGTATATGTATATGTATATATATATGTATATGTATATATATATATATATATATATATATGTATATATAAATGTATGATTTCCAGGCAGGAATAGTACTTCTACTCTGAGTTCCAGTGCTATCACTATGTTGAAGACAACAATAAGCAATGCACTAACCATTGTTACTCTCCTATCTTGGTTTGAAATTTGTATCACTGTTTTTTTCTGTTTAAAATAAGTAAATAGGGGCCCAGCGGGATGGCTCAGTGATCTAAAGCGCCTGCTTGGGAAAGCTTGGGCGGCTTCAGGGACCGCGGTTCGATCCCCGGCACCACATGCTGCGCCAGCCCTGCCTTCGGGGCAGGCTGAGCCGGCCATAGAAATGAGTGAATAAACAAATAAAGGTTCTGAAACAAGAAATAAATAAATAAATAAAATTTAAAAAAATAAAATAAGTAAATAGATGAAGGTGATACAACCCCCCCCCCCAAAATTACTGGAATTTTATTTGCCTCAGGCTTATGACTTGCAACCAAAGACGATGTGCAAAGGAAGCAAAGATTAACTTTACTTAAGGGAGACGGAGACAATACACAATTGTGACGTAGGAAATCAGGTGGACAAAAGAAGCCATCCAGTACACGATATAGATTGCAATATTCAATAGCATTTTCAACAAAAATTTTTAAAACCAAGAGTAAAAAAATTAAGCAATGCTTATAGTAGACATGAATCTTATACAGTTTAAAAAGTATTTTTTTCAGATCATTGAGCATAAAGTGGAAAAATGTATATGTAGGTGAAATCTAACTACTGTACATTTATTACCTATTGAAGTTGCTTATATGTACCACAGTGTAAAAAAAACACCAAAAAATTTTTTTTTTGAAAATTGCCTGATGAAAAATAAAATAGCCAGTGGCTTTTACTGGCTTCTCCTGGTTACCAGTGCCACAAAAGACAAAAATCTCATCCAAACAGGTGATAAAACCAGGCACAAACCTTTACCAAATTAGATCCACCCATAGAAATATACTACCCACCTACATTTTCCATCAAAAACTTCTGTTTGTTTTAATCTCTGAATCTTTGAGGCCCATTTGGTCACAATATGTTACAGACTTTGTGCTTTTTACACTGTGACATCATATGTTTGTCTGGCACTATTCTAAAGCTAGTTTATAAGATGAGGAGGACACAGAAAGAACCCAGTGACCACAGGATGTGTGAAGTCACTGGGCAGAAATGGGAGAGGGGAGGAAAATACTCAGTCCCACGGGGATCACCCCTCATCAGTCCCGCTTGCTTCTGACTGGTCATTTTCATCCTGCTCTTTGTCACTGCCAAAGTCGCTCACCACTGGCTTTGCTTTTCCTCTATTTGGCCTTTTCTTGCCTTTGTCTTTATCCCAGCCTTTCTCATCTCTCTTATTGAGCTTGACTTTCACCTTAACAGTTTTTGCCTTAGACTCTTCTTGTTCTTTTCTTCTTCTTCTTCTTCTTCTTCTTCTTCTTCTTCTTCTTCTTCTTCTTCTTCTTCTTCTTCTTCTTCTTCTTCTTCTTCTCCTCCTCCTCCTCCTCCTCCTCCTCCTCCTCCTCCTCCTCCTTCCTCTTCCTCATTACTGTCCACCTCACTTTTTTCCTCTTTGGCAATTTTCTGCCACACACTTTTAAACACTGACTGTAAGACAACGGCATCTTCATAGAACTGAGATCCTACCAAGTTGAACGTCTAAGCATCATGACATAGAAGTGTGACATATTTCTCCAGGTCTCCCAGGCTCCAGTACTTATGATTACAAATTTTTTTCTTTATCATTTTTGAAATTCACTGGTTTCCTAATTGGTTCATAGTATTCTGGAAACTTTCCTGGAAGGCAAGTGCATGAAGACTTCACTGAGTGCCGCCCTGAACTATCTTTGTAGTTGATCACAATATCAGTGATAGCATTCATGTTTTGTCAGTTTTGGGGGATTTGATGACAGCTTCTCAGTTTGGGGGCAGCCACACCTCTTAGCTATTTCTACATCTTCCTTTACAAGACCTTTGTCCCCATTTCTTTGTCTTTTTCTCTTCTTAAGCCATACTTCCTCTTCCATCTCTTCCAAATTGCCATTTTCAATGGCCCCAAGTTTGCCTCTAACCTAGTTCATGAACAACAACAGACCTCCTGGCTCATACCAAGTTTCTTGCACAGTGAAAAATGTAATTAATCTGTTTTTATTATTTATTTATTTATTTTCAAAGAGAAAGTATAGTAAAAAATTAGAAATGATACAGACTTTCACGAAGCAAAATGATAGGAATTTAACATTTGTTATATTGCACATTGTTGCCTTCAAATTCATATTGCTTTAAATTTTTAAATCTACATTCTAAGAGAAGTCAACTTTAATAGTATATTTTTCTTTTCATATATATTTATATACATAAAGCAATATAGGACCAGTTGCATTTGGTTTTAGAGATTTGATGTGTCACATAATTATGCAGAACTAATTAATTCAAAATCTGTTTATCAACAGTAGTCTGTAGCTACAGCAATTTCTCCTAGAGGCATTAACAAAGGCTTATCACCTGCTTTCTTGTTTCAGTTTGTCTCAAAGGCAAATCAATATGAAAAATATAAAAATGTTATTCCCAGAACTAACACTTCAACAACTTACAAGAACTTTTAGTATCTGATACCAATTAGTTTTCTTAGCTTAAATTAAAAACAGTTTTATTTAGCAATGAAATGTGTCAAAATACTAAGCATTTAAAAGGCACAATAAAGTTTTCCCATTAAAAAAATTTAGGTTATGTACTTATTTATTTATACGTGCATAAAATTTTAATTATATTTTCTGGTAAATAATTATAACAGATGGTTGAGATCAAGCAGACATAAAAGAAAGCTACTATATACATTACAGATTAAACAATACAATATGTACTGCATATAACCACATACATACTACATGCATACTGAAATGAAAGTATACATGATGTGGGCCATAACTTCCCTCATAAAATACTATTAGCAAAAGAGCAGAAATAGTTATTGATGAATTTATATGATTGATTTTTGATAATCTTCTTGATCAGTTGAATTCCCTCTGCCATTATTTTGTATATTTCTAGAAGTCCATTTGATAGAACACTGGGTAAATGAAAGCATTTGAGTTAGCCATTAAAAAAAATCTTTATAACAAAAAGTGTATACTAGGAATTGCAAGAAAGTAAATTTGGAGTGGATAGATAAAGATTTTTCTGTCTCATGAGTTTGATTATTAACCTGAACCTAGTTTCAACAGAGGGGGTGTTACAAAACAAACTTACAGAGCAAGAAATTATCCTCTGTATTCTGCATAACTTCTTCTCCCGTCAACTTGCAAAGTCCAGAGTGTGTATAAAGCATTTATCCCAATCTCACACTAAGATGTCCATGAAACATTGATTAAAAACTCACATTAACTCACACTTAGAATGAAAGTCAACAGATAATCAATCCGATACTCCAGTTTATAATAGAATTCTACTAAAATAATAAAGATATATTGAGAAAAAAATTCATAGCTGAACTAATTCTGGCTCCTGAAATGGAATAGCCTAGATAAACTGAAAAAAGAGTAAAAAGCCTCATCATCTTTTGCTGTTCCCTGCTAAATTTGGCCAGGGTTTAGAACTAGAAAAGAAAAAGAAAAGAAGTGAGGGAGCAAGAGGTAAAGAAACTAGGATAAGTGTTTCTGGAGGCATATTATTTTTCTTTCACTCCTATTTTCTTCATCCTTTCATACAGACTTTGGCAAGACATGAGGTTAAATATTTTATCTAATAGACCCGGTAGCTATTCCAGCAGTAGGATGAGAGTGGGCTCTGCCTATTTTGTGTTGGAACCTAAGATGAGCCTCTGACAGACCCTGGGGCTTGGTCAGGAGCTCCTCAGGTCAGCAAGGGCTCCTGGTGCACAGCCAAGCGAAATCAAACTGTTATCCAAATGGATAGGAATATATGAGCCACAAAGCTTTACCTTTTGGTAAAAGACAAAATTAACACAAGAGAAAAAAAAATTACTCACAAATCTGTGAAAACAATACTTAAAAAAAAAGTGTCTGAAATTGAAACAACAGCCCAGAAGGCATGGTCTCTATGAAACAGCAAAAAGCTAAGGTAGTCTCTGATATCAGCAAAGTATTTGAAACTTTACTTGCATTCTACCATTACCTTGCCTATCTATTTACGTAAGACCTCTCTGTTATGGATTGAACTGCATACCCTCAAAATTCATACAGTATTTTGAAGTCTTAACCTCTGTTTTTTCAGAATATGACTGTATTTATAGATATTTAACGCTAAGTAAAATCATTTGGATTTGTTCCTACTCGAACATGACTGGTTCTTACAAAAAACAAAATCTTACAAAAACAGATTAGTAACCTGGGTGTGGTGTAAATGCCTGCAATCCCAGCCTTCAGAGAGGCTTGAGGTAGGAGCATCACAAGTTCAGGCTTAGCTTAGGCAATTTAGGGAGACCCAGGCTCAAAAAGCAAAACCAAAATAAAGCAACAACAAAAGAGGCTGGGGATTAAGTTCAATGTGAAAGGCCTGAATTTAACCCAAGTAGCACAGCAGGGAAACGTAAGAAGACAGAAGGAAGAGGAGGGGAAGGGAGAGAAGAGAGGGTGAGGGAGACTGGTCCACAGACACACCAAGGAAGGACAATGCAAAGACACAAGTGAAATGTGGTAACCTACAAGCCAAAGAGAGGCCTCAGAAAAAACCAGCCCTACTGATGCATTGATTTGGAAATTTGTCCCCCAGAATTTTGAAGAAATATATGCTATTATCTAAGCCAGCCGGTATGTGATAGTTTATTGTTGAAAGCCTAGCAAACATACACTATTCAACTGCCCGAACTTCCAATTTTTATTTTTCTCATCTCTGAGGATCTCTTCAGCACTTTTTCCAACAGTGAGGTCCTGACACTGTCAGAAGTCAGACTTATTAACTTCTGAAATATTTCTGCAACTCTCTACTGCCCTTTCTTTTTCTTTCTTTCTTTCTTTCTTTCTTTCT
>PVJA010015635.1:0-44985 GCA_004027025.1 Myocastor coypus
GCTTCACTGGTGGCCCACTGCAATTGCAGAACATTTGACTGTGTATGTATCTGCTTCCTCTTAGTCCAAAGAGAAGTATATTCTTTTCCTTCTTTTTTCTTTTCTAAGCAACATCAATAGGGAGGTGGGTCATGCCCACACACTGTACTCTGTAGAACAATTGTGAGGACAATATGCAATATGTCAACTTTTAAAGAAAAGAAAGGGGAATAGAAAAAAAAAGTAATGTTGATTTAGAAGGGTTAATGTTTAATTGTTTGATCAATCTTATATACCTATATGTATTAATCTAAACTGATCTGATGATGAAAATATATAATATAACCATTGTTAAATTTAAACAATAAAAAATTGAAACTTGAAAAAAAAATACAATAAGGTTCAAAGGTTCAAAAATAAATAAAAAAATTCAGAACAAAAAAAAAAAAAAAAAAAGTCACACGGCATGATGTGGGAATCCTGTGTTGGGTTTCCTCTCCCCAGATTAACCAGCAACTTTCTTTTTGGATTTTTATGCCAGCCAACTCCCCACCAACATCACCTGCTGCGACACTGTAAATACCACTAGTCCAATCCCATAAAAGCTCCAACCTCAGTGTGCACCTCGAGCACCTTGGGCTTCACTTGTGGCCACCATCCTGCTCCTGGTAACAAAGGATTTCTCTGCTTCCCCCCACCTCTCTTTCGTGCCAAGGAAGAAATCTTATAGTCATAAGCCATAGTGAGTTAAGGCTGGAATCTGACATCAGACAGTATTGGTATTGACTCTCAGTGTCTCTCATTTACTGTTAGTAATGTGAAAGTTAGTTAATGTTTCTTCTTTAAAAGAAATTTCATTTTATTAGTATTTATATAATATATGATATATAATATTTACATTCCTTGTGGGAGATGCTTACTTGTACATAACACATCTTCATTCCTTTTTCCATCCTCTTCCCCTTTCCTCCTTCCCTGAATATTTTTTTCTTTTTTTGTGTGTCTGTATTTGATACAGGATCTCACTACACATCTGAGACTCATAGTAATCCTCCTGTTTTCAGCCTCCCCAGCACTGGAATTACAGGCGTGCATCACCAAGCCCCAACTAGGTCTCAGCTCAGCACACTCTGGGGGCAGGGCTGGCCCCACATGCAGTACATACAATTAAACCTCGGTCCCTGCACTTGCCAAGGCATGATCTTAGTCTGCTGAGCTCTCTTGCCAGCCCTTCCCTGCATCTCTTGATCCCTTCCTTTTTTTTTTTTTTTTTTTTTTTTTTGTAGGCTTGCAGTATATAATGTCTGCATTGTTGGTACGTAGTTGGTACATGTAACCAATGATAGCTTCTGGCCCTAGTATGAGTTGCTGAATCATTATGGTGGTCATCTAATATGGCTGAAGCCCTTAAAACAACAGTTTACTATCGTCCTGCCACCTCAGGAAAAGCCCCAATCAGCTCCTCAGGTAAACCTAAAAATTCCTTCTTAAATCTGACCCCTGGAAAAAGGCCACAAAAGCCTCAGTCTCCCTTTGTTCCAATCCAGAGAATTCCTTAACTTCCCCAAATTCTCTCTGTGTCCTTCAAGAAAATAAAGGCCCTTATCTCTTTTTCCTTCTCCCTGTTTTTCTGCTTCGACACCGTGGAAAACCTATCACACAACACATCCCAGTTCCTTGGTGTCCCCTCCTGTCCCCTCCCTTCCTGCCCGGTCTTCATCTTCCCCTTTGGAAAATGATGTTTCTCCATACCTCCTATTCTATGTGTTTTATTTTGCTTTCCTCTGGGTTTCTTATATAAGAAAAACCGCGTATTTTCTTGCGTTATTTTTTCTTCTCATTTATTTCACTTAACATTGTTGTCTTGAGGTATGTATATTTTGCTACAGTACACCTGGGTTATTTTTCATACATTAGCCACCTACAGGTATGGTTCCTGTAGTGTATCAAAACTTCACATACTCAAGGAATTTATTCTAAGGATATTATAAATGATATTGGCTATAAATTATACTTAAGAACATTTATTCCATTAGTTTTAAGTCTTTTAAACAATATAAATATTTAAAATGAGTTCATTTAATATATTATAGAATGTTCAAAACTGTGGACACATTTTACACAATGGAATATTACTCAGCTATAAAAACAAATAAACTCAAGGCTTCAATAGGTAAATGGATGCAACTAGAGATTATACTCATAAACGAAATAAGTTAAACCACATGTGTGAACATCATATTGGCTCTCTAGTTTTAGAACCTGAAAGAGTAAACAAAATTTGAAAGTTACAATATTTGCTGTGTGTCTCAGTTACTCTTCTCTCGTTGTTGGAACAAAATATCCAATACCCAAAATTGAAGGAAGGAAGGAAGGGTTTATTTATCTCACAATTACAGGAGGTTTCAGTCCATATTCAGCTGGCTCCAAGGCAGAGGGGCACATGGCAGAGAACAACCTTTCATGGTGGCAGTGAAGAGTAGAGAGCAATGGCAGGAACAATAGCAACAATGGCAACAGAGAGGAAATCTGACTCTGTCTTTCTTACATTACATTCAGGCTATCTTCTCCAAGACTGGCTGGACTACTCATATCCATAATCCCAGCAGTACCAAAACCCATAATCCCAGTGGATCATGAGTTAATCTCAAACTCTAGAAGTTCCCAACCCATGATTTATATGAGGATGAGGGGTGAGGGTGGGACAGCTAGACACAAACCATAACACTGTGAATGGGAAAGAATCTGTTTAAAGGGAAGGAAAAACTAGGATGAGGGAAAGGAGGAAGGAAGGAAAATAGAAATATATATGTATATGCACAGTATAGTTCAGACAATTGTACTGCTGATTTCTGTGGGTTTATTGAAAAGAACAGTTAATGGTTAAAATTTTTTCCTTCTTTTTAATTTTTTGACCATTTTTGGCCAATTTTACATGCTTATATCTGGTGATCTGAACTACTAATTTGAAGACAACAATATGCACTATAACAACTACTGTTGAATTCCTATCATTTTCTTTAGCAAATTATGTATCACTTTTAACATTTTTTCCTTGTTTTTATTCTCATTTTTTAAATATGGACACATTGGAAGATAATAAAAGCCATATTTTTCAGAAATGATATTTATACTCCAGGTATGCTTTTATAAAAAATTCTAACACTTTGACATATTGAGCACTACTGATTTTTAGTCATGGACACATACATGTTTCTACATATACAAAACACCTACACTGATACATATTAAACTGTTAATAGAGTTTTTTTAAACTCATGGCTATTATAGTGAATATTAAATTTTATTTTGTTCGTATTTCTAAATTTTATAAAAATAAGAAAGTATTTCTATGTAAGTTACTTTTCTCTCATTCCTAAGACAAATTATCTGATGCCCCACTTAAGGAAGGAAAGGTTTATTTAGCTCCCAGTTTCTAGAGGTTTCAGGGTCAGATTCATGAAGGGCCTTGTGATCCATGCGATGCTCTTTGAACTTGTTAAAGATATCGCATAGTCAGGCTGAAACTACAGAAGCATTTTATCCTTTTCTCAGCTTCTTCAAAGCTACTTTAAGGCATTGGAGGTTGTAGAAAACCTGCTGAGTATCTTTCTTGTCATCATTTCTACCTAAGAAAAACCAGTTGTGAAATACAGAAAACATACACATCTATAGACATATGTAGGCATAACTAGCATAAACTGGGAGATATTGTTTTCAGGTAGTCCTTTAGAAGTAAAGGACTTGTTAATTGAATGTATCCCAGGTTCTTCTTGCCTCAAACAAGAGCAGTTGAATGAGAAAAGCCAAACACAGTGCCACAGATTATTGTTATGGTTTATGTCTCATTATTCCCCCAAAGTCTCATGTAGTCATTGGACAGAGACCTCTATAGATTGAGACTTGATCCATGATCCCCGGGATTACGTGTTTTAATACTGATGGGATTATCGGTCTGAGTAGGGCTGGTACTATGGGTGTGGTCTAGGGTGGATATCCTAAGGCAGGGAGCCTGAATGTAATGTGAAGAGAGACAGCGAGTCAGACTAGAGCTGTTGCTCTGTTGCCCTGACTGATTGACTGCCTCTGCCACCATACTGTTGCTGTTCTGCGGCCATGAACTGGATGCTCTCTGTCCTGCTCCACTCAGCGTTGGGCCAGCCAAATATGGACTGAAACCTCCATGAACTGTAAGCTAAATAAACCTTTCCTTCCTTCATTTTGAGTGTCGAGTATTTGTCCCAGCAACGAGTAAAAAGTAACTGAGACACTTACGTTTAAAAAGTGAGGGATGAAGAAGTAGGGAGAGACTGGCTCTTCAGAGTGAAGCTGGGCCAAACAAGAAAGACAAAAGAAAAATGGCAGCGCAGCCTTGTCTAGAAGACACAGAGAGGGCTACTGTGAAGAATGACCACAGCAGGCTCCTCCTGGCACCTTGTCCTTCTATGTCATTCCCTTCTCACAGAGACGCACAGGAAGTTCCACATACAGGATCCCGGGGATTATTCTATTATTTTGGTGCTGTGTTGGAATTTTTTTTCCCCCACTACAAAACATATACTTTTTATTTGTTATGGCTTAGAATCTTATAACTGACAGGTTCCGCTTATTTCCCCAGCTAGCCTTGCCATACCCCATTGCCTATCTCAGTAGGGTCACCGGAAATATAAATCTCATCAGAAATTTCACAAGTTCCCGTTTAACATCTTGGCAATCCTATTTAAAATGCAGATAGTAAAAGAAAGACATTTGAATAATCAGCAAGAATGTGTTCACTGCTGAGGTTAGAGGATCAATTTGTTCTTCAATAATGAATCACATGTCTGGGTATTTCTGGATCTGACCCCATCTTGCTGCTAGCTTTTCAATTGTATCTTATGACAACTTCTAAGTATTTTTATGCCTTACTTGGGCTGAGAAAATTTTTGCTTCCTTTATAGTTATTCTGCCTCAGAATTTTTCTGACCATAATGTATCTTGCTTTCAATGGATCATTCCTCTAATGTATAGAGATCACTTTCAATTATTCCCATCTATGAGCTGTTAGTCACAGAACTACTAGCCATTAGTTCACAAAAAAAGAGGAACTATGTCGGATATGTACTGCAAGGCACATATCTGAGACTTTCTAGATGAAAGAGCTAAATTCTGTTATTTTTGTTGTTGTTTCTCTCAGCTCTCCATCATATAGAGGTACTGTTATCACTGCATTACCCAGGAGGGAGATGAGAGATTCGAAATTATTATAGGGACTGGAATTTTTATTCATTCCAAAATCCTACCTAATTATTCAGGTACTAAATGAGGTGCTACTTGGAAATGATATTTCTATAATAATAAATGGAGCATTCACTATAAAAACTGACTTCAGATGCTATGTTCTCTGTTAAGTCACCAAGGTTCCTAAAGACAGTACTTATGAATTAAAATATCATATTTACCTTGAAGTAGAACTTAGTTTTATAAAAAAGAACTTTATTACTATAAAAATGTATAGTCATAGTATACACCATAGTAAAACACCATTGGTTATAAAACATCATTCCCTATATTACTTTTATTCCCAAACTGAGAAGTATTATTTAAATCAAAAACAAAAGCATGACATAGTTGTATTTCTTAGCCTATAAACCAAATTCCTTGAAGCTTTTTGTCACAGTGCATTTCACGATTCTTGCTAACTAACTGCATTTCTCTTAAATTTATTTTAAGGAAAATTGTATTTCATTTGGGTTTCTAAAACTGTGTAAATGTCTCATTACATGATGTAATTAATGTTAGTTTCCATTTTCAAGCCATTGCTATAAGTCCCTCTATTTCCTTGGCAACTTTGGGGCCTTCCATTCTGCCCGCCTTAGCCATCTATATCTATGCCCGCAAACCGAAGCTTGGCAACCTTTCGAGTGAACGAGTAAGCGCAAACACTCTTCTCAGCTCAGTGATTTGTTCCCTCCAGCTCTCTGGCCCAGTTACCTATGCCTTACTCATTACTCAGCCATGTAAAGATTTCTGAGTCTCCACCTGCTGATTGATGCATCACTTACAATGCTGTGGATTTTCTTTTTTCTCCTTTCCGTACATGTGTGTTTGTGCATCCATGCACACACAGAGTGAAAAGCTGTTTTGTAATTTTCCACTGGCAAGAAGAGCAACTCTGCTGGCAAAAGGAATGTCCACTGTTCATGCAAAGACCCTGAAGGCTGTAGATGAGTGTGCACTGAGGTTGCAAGATGCGTAGTACTTGAGCCCACGTGTCAGCGGTGTAGGGCCACTCGCCCTGAACACTGGCTTGATCTTGTGTTCATGTAAGGCCGAGTCACTCCAGATCATCAGACCACCACCATCTTGACAGCTCTAGAAAATCCAAAGTAGCAAATCTCAGGGTATCTGATCAAACCTATATGTTAGATGTAGAAATAAAGAACCAGGTACCCATAGAAGCTCCATTTCAGATTGGAATATTATCTTAGGTGATTCATGCTACTATAATAAAATGTCATAAAGTACACAGCAAATGAGAGAAATTTATTTCACAAGGTCCTAAAGGCTGAGAAGTATAGCATTAAAGTACCAGCAGACTCAGCATCTAGTGAGGGTGCTGGTTTCTGAACTGATGGCTTTTGCCTAAGTCCTAAGATGGCAGAAGGACCAGGAAATCTCCCGTGAGCCAAATGAGCCCTCTCATGATGGTTTCCCCTGCATGAGCATGTCACCTGCCACAGGCTTCACCATCAATTTGAAACCATTATTTGGGGGTTGACATTTCAATACGTGAATCTGAGAGAGATAAAAATATCTAGGCCATTATATTGCTATCTCCAGCTAATCCAAGTACTAGAGAGCATCTCAGAAAATTGCAAGGAAGATACTCCAAAGTTCAGGGATGCTCCAAGGCCTGAGAAGGGACCGTAACTGTCCATGTTAAACTGCAATCACAAAGGCCACATTCTAAGCACCATCTTCTACAAGTTCAAGACAGAAGCTGTCACACTTTTGACCTAGCCTCTGTAATCTGACATGTCATTTGTCTGTCCTTTTTCTTTTTTTTTTTTTTTTAATTGTTTTGAAATAAATGAGCCCCTATGATCACATCTAAATTAAGGGAAAGAATTAAGATACCATCTTGATAGGGAAAGTCAAGGGCAAACCTTAATGCCATCGTTGCGGGTATCCACAAGATCCATTTCAGACTGGACTGTTATGTTGTTCACACTAGTATTGTAAAATGTTATTAACGGTGTGGTTGCTAAACAATAGAGATTTATTTCACAAAGTTCTGTAGATTGAAAAAAATAAGATTAAAGTACCCACAAATTGAGCATTTGGTGTGAAGAAATCATGCTTGAAAAACAGAATCTGGGGGCCCAGCAGGATAGCTCAGTGGTGTAAAGTGCCTGCTTAGGAAGGCTTAGGCAGCTGCAGGGACCACGGTTCGATCCCCGGCACCACATGCTGCACCAGCCCTGAGCCATCCATAAAAAAAAAAAAAAAATAAACAAACAAACAAAAGTTCTGAAACAAGAAAAAAAAATTCAAAAAAAGAAAGAAAGAAAGAAAGAGAGAGAGAGAGAAAAACAGAATCTGTGGCTACTGCCCTCAGCAAAATTCTTCATAGCACTTAGTGCTTCCCTAGATTTGTCTATTTAATTTTCCTCTGTTATCCATCAGATTTCCGCACAATCTAGTGGCTAAATGCTAGCCCCTTAAAAATGTACATAGAGGACATTAAAGTGAGAAAATAAAAGCAAAATATCTGAAAAGAAAAGGTGCTAATGAATTTACAATTCATCACACATTTATCAAGCAGATTAAAAGTACCTAGTGAAAGAGATTTTTACCTTCATGAGAAAGGCCAATTTTAATAGAATTTTTCAAGTTACAGTTCAGCCCTTTGCCAGAGAACACTGGCGCCCTATATAAAACTTTGCTTGGCAAGTTCGGTGGAGCACAAGGGGGAGAAGAGAAGATAAAACCTGGGGGCATCACAGTCGGTTTTTCATGGATGGAATTACTCCCAGAGCCCACAGCTTCTGAGAGTGAGGAATTGAGTGGCTCTAATAACAAAGGTGAAATTAATAGCTTTAATCTGTTTATCTGTTCTCATTGCAGTCTGCTCCAGCCTACAGTGACTGGAAGTTTTTGCTCTCAGGAAAAAAAAAAAAAAATTCAATACTTTTAGAGACTGTCATTTTTTGCTAATCTTCAGATGCTGGAAATCATTTTAAATCCATTCCTGTCATTCTGGATTTGCATAAGTGTCTTGAAAGAGAAGTCTAAAAAGGCAAAGGCTGATTTAGTGTGAATGAACATGCCATAAAACATTTCAAACCTTACATCATTCATGTAAATCTTTCATGATTTAAAATTTTTCATCTTGCCAATAACAAACATCTGGGTGTCAGGCTGGCTCCAATAGCTGAGGCCAGGAATGCTCTTTCATTAAAATCCTACTTCTGGAGGCACTTAAAAGTTTGAGGGAGGGCAAAAAAAAAAAAATAACTTTCACTTCAAGCTGGAATTTGTCACATCAGTCTAAACACACACTCTGTGAGTCAACCGTTAGAGTTTATATGCCATTGTTCCACCTGTGTGCTCACAGGTAGGACTCTGGGGAGGGGACCACAACAAGCCAGCATGATACGCATTACTGATTCATCCACCAATAGGAAGATGGGAGGTGAGGCCTGGGAAGAGGAGGCAGGGTGGGAGGGCATGGTCTGGAAGGTTCCATCTCTGCCCTTCCTCCTTTGATCTCTCTCTCTCTCTGCTTCCCCCACCACCATGCTGTGAGCCCTTTCTCCTGCCACAGCCTTCTAGCTTCCTCTCCTACTCTGGAGCCATATGGACTGAAACCTCTACAATCTGCAAACCAAAATAGATGTTGTGTCTGTTAAGTCGTGTTCTAGCAGTGAGCAACTAACTAAGCATGGAGTAAGAGGAACACTGTGTAGACCTTCATGAAGATGGCAAAAGTAAATGAGAGCATTTGCCAGTGAGATGTAGCATGTTTGATATTCAAGCTCTGAATCACCAAATTAAGTCAGTACAAAATGTTTCATAGAGCAGTTCATTGGAAAAATTATTTATATATTTAAAACTTTATTTTACTAAGCCAGCGCCAGCCTTATTGTCTGTCAACATAAACATGCTTTACTCAGATACTGTTTTGCAATAATGCAATAGAAATTTGACCAGTCTCTAATTCATTTGTCCATGCATGACACAGAAGCAGCTTCTGTACCCCAATGTATCTGCTGTCAAAGACAAGTTACCTATTCACAAAACCATCTTTTTAATTCAAGTCATACAGAAATCTTCGCTGTAAGATGTGCTATACAATTCCTAGAATTTTAACTGTGTTTCTCAAAATCCCAAATGCTAGTGACTTAGAGGCAGCACTTAGTGACTTCCACACTACTTTGAAAGCATCCATGTGTTAATTAATTAAAAGAGAGAGAGAGAGACAGAGAGAAATTTCATCTAAGAAAACAACTAAAATGTACATCTCAGAAACCTGACAAACATTAAGAAATAAACAATCCCTACAAGATGTATGTAAATAAATTTCAAGTTGAGGATGGAATAAGCATTTTATTTTCTTCATTTATTTTTTATGCCAGTTACTCAAGACACTATTATTCTGTGCTTTCTTATTGATAAAAAAATATTCAGCTCCATTTGGTAGGGAGCCCACTAGCTAATGTGTTATGCCTATCTACAGAGAATACGTTTAACACCTGATAGACTTCTCTTATGAGGCCCTACTTCTCTGCCAACAGAGACTACAGTCTTTAGCAGTTTCTTTTAAGGAATGCAAGGACACCAGCCAAAGCAGTTCTTTTGCCTGAAGGCGACTAGAATTCTACCAGAAGTATACTTGAGCTTGTGTGTCTGGTTTATTTCACATTCAAGTAAGGCAAAGTACAAAGAGAATGATAAAAGATATATGTATAGAAAGGGATGAGGGGATGGATCTCTTTCAATAAGGAAGGGACACAAGGGATCAAAGATAAGGGATGAGGAGGAAAGGGAAGGAAATATAAAGATGTGGTATGTACAGGAACCTAATGACCTTAATGAATATAAACATTATATGTTCTAACATGAGCTACCATTGCTGACATCAATAAGAATGAAAACTGGGATAAAGGAATTGGAGGAACAGGTAGAGGTAAGGGAAGGGGAAAGAGGCTTAAAAAAGAAAAGCTGTCGTAGGTACATGTCCCCACTTCCCAAGATGATTGTAAACCATATGTACGGCACACATGTAATAATAAGGCTGGGAAAATAGCTCAGCAGCTTAAGCAACTGCCTAACAGGCACACCGAGTTTGATCTTAGATACCGAAAAACAAAGCAAAACAAAACAAAACAAAAATTATGTAATAATAATTTCATTTAAAGTTTAAAAACAATAACAGAAAAAAGCAGGATATTGTCCGAAAGAGACTTTTCTAAAAATGTCACTCTGGATTAAGCTACATCCCTGGCTCTTATTCTTTTTTTTTAATTTTGAGACAGGTCTCATTAAATGACCCAGGCTAGGCTCAAATTTGTAAACCTGCTTCCAGAGTACCTGGAGTTACAGACATGCACTGCCACACCTGGCAGGAATTCATTTTCTATTGTTTTTCATCGTAAATGCTACACACACATACACCACAGATACCACATTGAGTGATGATTTATGTTGTGAATTTGGGACAATACTTACCCCCTCTGAACCCTGGCAGCCCCACTGGATATTATTTCCCCAGAGAGAACTCAAATGTTACTTTAAGAGCCATGAAACTGCACAGTATCTAATATGAGCATCTGAAATATTCGGACTATGTCTAGTCCTTTTACCTCACCTCTTGTGATATCGCTGAATTCTCCAAAGCACTTGCCTCAAGTTTTTCTCACAGGAGAGTCACGGTTACACAGCTTTGCAATTATACTAGAAACTATCGAATTATATACTTTCAAATGGTGAGTTTTTTAATATGTAAATTATAGTTGAAGTTTTAAACGCAGAGCTAAGGATAGAACTCCAAGTCCAAGCGAACAGCCACCAAGGCACAAGCCATTGATCCCCCAGGTGGCATAAAACTACTTCAACCTCTTCTGAATTAACCATCTGCCTTCAGCTGGATCCAACTTGCAGCCCACCTGTCCCCTCGCTTCTTTCACTGTCATACAAAAAAAAAATTTTAACAGTAAAGGGAATGCTACCCTTATACATGAGCTACAGTGCATATCTTCATACATGGCCCAAATCAATGCCTCTTTACTCAAGAAAAGAAGACAAAAAAGCACAGGTTCCAGATCATAAGCACTGCTAGAGCACAGTGGATTCAGCTGGGGCCCCGGCAGTTCTCATTTTAGCAAGCTGGTGGTCTTGATGGAGATTGCTCTGTAGTTTATATCTAAAAACGTCTCTACAGACTCTTATATGTTCAGAAATGAGCCCTCTGGAACAATGTTGAATAATTGGGGCATCATTCTCTTCAATAAATTTAGCAGCACCACTTCGTGGTGACCAGCTATCATTTCTTTTCTGCCTTAGGGACAGATAATCATGGACCAAACCACCAAAATCATTAGGCAAGATACATTTCTCCTTTAAGTTGTAGGTATCAGCTATTTTGTTCCGCTGATGGCAAATCTAATAGGTAATCTGCTGGAAACTTCTCAAAAATACACATTTTGATAGGAATAATGAACAAAAAATGCTCAAACAATGGGCCAGTGAGATCGCTCAGCTAACTAAGCACCTGCCTAGGCAATCATAGAGATCAGGGTTCGATCCTGGGCACCACATGCACCAGTCCCACCCCACAGCATGCTGAGCTGACCACTGAGAGTGGATGGGGTGGTACATGCCTATAACCCCAGCACTGAGGAGGCTGAAGGCAGGAGAATCACTACAAGTCTATGCTGTGTAACAAGACCCTATACCATCTACTTAAAAAGATATCAAGAATAAGAATAGAAGTAAAAAGAGAAGAGGACCAGAGATAGAATTCTAGGGACACCACATTCAACTTTAAACAAATACAGCATTGTTTATTAAAAAGTGGGATCTCTCTATCAAGTATTGAGTCCCTGCATTCGAACAGTACACAGTGCACCTCATTTCACAATGCTAATTCATTCCACAGTGTAGAGAACTTGGTCACATTTGTGCTCATGCAAGAAAGGTGGCAATGGCCATGTTTACCACCTAATGCAAAGTTCACAAATACAACACGTTGCCAGACCCTTCTGTCTGCAAACCAAACTGTTCACCACTGACAATACTCAGGAACTGAGATATCACAGTATTCAGCAAGGCTGTGTGATTCATAAATTATAAGAAATGATAGACAATGCTTTGATGGAAAGACATGTATTGGTAGGCATAACTTTTCCTCTTCCAAATTATACCATACATGTGGCTTCTTATTTTTCTATGTCTAAGGCTGATTCTGCTTTTGAAGCTTCAATGACAAGACCTGATATTCAATGTTCTGTGACATACTGACTCTAAAATCTTCACTGAGTAATTAAGAAAGTCATTACATGCTTAGTAGACCTTAGTTGTGAGGTCTCCATGCCCCACAGAAAGAATACAATAATCTATACAGATTAATGTGCACCAGACCTGGCAGCCTTGAAGCCAATAACAAGATTCTCATTGAAGGGTTTCTATGCTTAAGCAGTTTATTTGAATTGCATGTTATGTAAATTTTTCTTAGGAGATATTTAAGCAAGTAATAGAACTGCTTTCTTCTTATTCGTCTACACTGCAGATGAATTTTAATTTACTGCTGTAATACCATTACAAAAGAACTAGAGAACGTATATATTCTTGCTAACACTAATGGTAAGGCCATTAAGTTACTAATTGCATATAATATAAACCTGGAACATAACTTGTAACCATCCTGAACATATTACCCTTATAATACAAAATGAATCAAGGTCATTTGCCCTTGGAAATTTCAATTGTTTAAATAAAATACAGGGAACAGTTTCAAGAATAGGACAAAGTCTACCTCACTTTGATTTAGAAAGACCATATCTTAGCACTAAACGTTACTTTTCATAAAACTATTTTGTTCACTAAACAAAAAAGTACGTTAAAAAAAGAAAAGAAAAAATAAAATGTGTAACTAAAAAATAAGTATGTACATAGTTATTTATACTGATCCACAGGATTGAATAATAGGGGAATTCTTAGGTCATGGTCTTAATGAGTCAATTAATGATTCAACATAAAGGCTTATAGCACTAACCACTCCTTCTCCTGCTCTTCTGCCATGTCAGGACATGGCTCTCCTCCCCTCAGGAATAAGAAGCATTCAAGGCACCATCTTAGAAGAACCTTAACTCTAACCTTAGCTTCAAGAGCTGTGAGGAATAAATTCCTACTTTTTATAAACTACCTAGTTGATTGTGTTATATTTAAGCAGTACAATCTAGTCCAAGACATGACGTTCAAAGAAATGGTCCTCCACTAAATTTCCTAAAGTCATCGTTGTGAGCCTGCATTTGAGATCTTGGCAAACATGATGAAAATAAAAATGCTTAAAAAATAAAAATAAAAATGCTTGTCTCAGATGTGGTACTTGGTACATCTCAGCACCATGCTTAGCAAGCAATGATGGACAGCTGTTGACAGATCAACATTGTCTTTGGCAGTCAGGATAACAAGACATATGATATAAGTCCTTTTCTCAAGGACATGACCTAGTAAGGATTTACTGGTCCTTTAATATTAGGTAGTTCAGTGATGTGTGCATACGACAAACATAGAAACGACAAAGAAAAGTGTAGGTATTCCCATTTGGATATAGCGATAACAGAGCTCCTACAAGGTTAGACTAGAAACAAACAATGCTGGGTGTTAAAAATAACAAACAATTTTTAGGTTAAACAAAGAGGATGTCAGTCATAATTACATAAAGAAACAGATGGTACCCTCCAAGTGTGGAGGGTTTATTTGCAAACACCTTTTATTTCTGAGTAACTGCTTGACATCTTTTGCAAGAAAACTTCATAGTTAAAAACACTAAATACTAGCACTTATGCATCTGCAATATATCAAGCACTTCGTTTGTAACATCCTTCAAAGGCAAGTATTCACCACTCATTCATTCCTTCATTGAGTAAAAGCACAATCAGTCCCTACCATTAGTCAGACATTGCAGACTGAGGAGAGATTTATGAAAAAAAAAAAAACTTTTTAAGGCCTGTTACTTCATGGACATTTCATGGGGGGGAAGCAAATAACAGTTGAACGAGGTAATTTTGACTAAGTAAGCATTACAAAGAAAAATTAGTAGATAGCTAACATGAATTAGAGTGGTTAGAACATAATGACCTGCTTCTCTTCTTTACTGAAGAGAAGACAGTTGAGATAACACCTGAGACATGAGTAAGAGCTTGATTACAATATGATTGGTACAAGCAAAACTCAGGAAACATTAAAAAAAGACATTCACTGTTGGCAAGGAGAAAAGGATTAATACGAAGAACAAAGGATTTCTAAAGCAATGACACTATACAGTATATACAAGTATGGCTGACACATCCCTTCTACCTTCTTCAAAATCTATGGAATGTAGAACTTCAAGGGTGAGGCTTATTGCAGACAGTGGACCTTAAGTGATAATGATGTAATGCTGTTATATTCACTTATAGCAAATGTAGTAATTTGGTGGGGGATACTGATACTAGGGGAGGTTATCCATGTGTGTAGTGCAGGGCATGTGGGAAGTCTCTGTACCTTCTCCTGTTTTGCTGTGAACTTAAGACTGTTCTAAACATCAATTCCACTAAACTTCTTAAAAACGCTATCTAGATAACAACAGAGCTCAAATGAATTTGTGATGATTCAAGTTAAAAATGTATACTAAAACACTAAGATGTCACCCATGTTACAAGAATTGTTTCTGGTTCACCTGTTGAAATCTAGAGTGTCTAAAATGTATTCATCTGCTTGGTATATTTCAATGCTATATCTGAATTGGGTGATTATGTTTAGAAAAACTTGATTGCTACATTTTGAAGCTAAGAAATATGTTGGGGGCTGGATGGGAACTACATGGATAGGAAATGAACATGAAGTGATTTTAAAAAAATAGAGGATATTAAGCAATTAAAATGCATCTGAGTAGAAGCAAAAGCAGTTTTCATTCAGCGTGAACCACTATGTCAGCAGTGGATGCCACTGGTTACTATAGAAACTTGGGTATGCAAAATAAAAACAGCTGGATTTATAACTCCCATAAAAGTGTTACACAGCTGCCTGCCACTGCCAATGAAGACTGTTGAGGCTGGTAAGCAGAGAGACACACACACACAGCATTATTTGGGGGAAAAATAAAATTTAGTAAATCTTTAAATCTTAAGTTACAGATTAAATATTTTTAAGCTTTTTTCCTACTGGTCTATTATGACACTTGAGAACATAAAGTTACTTTGTACAATTTTTAAAAATGTTTATTAAATTGAACATGGTCTCCCATAAATTTATTGTGTATAAACACACTCAAATAATTGTCTCAAATAACTAATGCAAGGATTCAAAGATCATGATTGTATGTAATGTTATTTTTGATTATAATTTAAAGAGAAAATCAATAATATAGGACTTCAAAACAAGATAGGAAATTAACAATAGATAGTATATTTCTATTGTTATCTCCAAACTAGTTGCTCAGATGATGACACATAAGGATTTAAAATGATCAAGCAATAGAAGTACAAACTATTATTTTCAATGAACTAATAGAAATTACTAGTAATATATATGCATTATATATTAGACATATATATATATATATATATATATATTCTTTTCCCTTTCTTCTTTTGTCTTTTCCTACATCCTAATTGCCCTTTACTTTTGAGCAGGTTCTTTCCTTTTCACTATATCTATTGTACCTTTCAGATCTTTACTCTTTCATCTTCTTACACTAGGGATACAATACGCAGGGGATAATTTCTGTTTTCTTGCATATACTTAAAGTTGACCTATGGGCTAGTATGTGGTCTACTTTAGAAAATGTCCCATGTGCAGCTGAAAAAAAATGTATATTCAGAAATTTTGGGTTGAGCAGTCTGTATATGTCCAGTTTTTCCAAGTTCTGGTTCAGTTCTGCTACTACTTTGCTAATTTTTTTGTTAGCTTGACATAGCCTTTTGGGATAATCGGGTATTTAAGGTCTTCTACTAAGATTATGGTATTGGGAAAAAAATATTGTGGTATTGGATATTAGATTTTTTTATGTCCATTAATATTTGTCTTATATACCTGGGTGCTCCTCTGTTGGGTCCATTTATGTTTATGAGTGTTACTTCTTCCTCTTGAATTTTTCCACTAACCAATATGTAGTGGCCTTATTTCATTAATGATTCTTGGTTTGAAGTTCAGACTATCTGCAAATATAATTTCTACCGTACTTTTTTCTCAGATGCTGGGGCATGTAGTATTGTGCTCCGTCCTTTGACTTTCAAACTATCAATTTCTTTATGAGTTAGAGGTGTTTCTTATACACAGAGTATTATTGGATGTTGCTTTCTAACCCACTATTTCATTCTATTTCTTTTAATTGGTGAATTAAGTACATTTACATTGATGGCTATAATGGGATGTATTGACTTATGATTGACATGTTATTTACCTGCTATGGTTTACCAGTTTTCCTCCTCTGTTTAGTGGCCCTATTTGTTGAGTTCTTTCCATTCTCATTCATGGAGTTCTGGTCATTCTGGTCACTAACTAAAATATCTCTTACTAGTCTGTGTAGGATTGGAATTGACATCATGAAATTATTTAGTTGTTCTTTGTCATGGAAATATTTCACTTCTCCCTCAGACTTGAAAGAGAGTTTTGTAGGGTACAGCGTTCTAGGCTGGAATTTGTTTTTATAGAGGACTTGAAGCACTCTGCTCCATTCTCTTCCTGACTTCATGATATGTGAAAAGAAATCTTCCATTATTCTGCTGGGTTTACCTTTCAACATGATCTGTTTCTTTTCTCTAGCATATTATTCTAGTATATTCTTTTGATAGAGTGCTGATATCTTGACTATTATATGTCTGGGTGTGTTTTTCATTAGGTTGATACTATTTTCAAATTTGTATGCTTCAGTTACCTGACTGACAGATTATTTTCTCATATTTGGGAAATTTTCTGCTATTACTTCTCTCCATACTCTTTTTATATCATTTTATTGATTGTTTATTTCTCATTGATGCCTATTAGTTTCACATTGTTCATCTTTGCATTATTTTGAATTATTTTTTCCTGCATCCTAGTTGTTTTTAAGAGACCCTTTCTTATGTTTTCTCTAGCTGCAATGATGTCTTCAAGATCTGAAACTCTGTCTTCACCTTTATTCATTTGGTGTTACCAGCTTGTGATTGAGATTTTTATTTTCCTGTATATCTCTTTAAAACTGCTTCATATAATCTATTTTTCTGAAATTATTCATTCAAAGATTGTATCATTTTTTATTTTCATTTATTTTTATCCATTCCTTCTTCAGAAACATTTATTAATTCTTTCATTATAGTTATCCTTTCTTTTTTTACTTCAGATTTTATTTCTGCTTATTTCATCTCTACTTTTGTGCAATTGTTCTTTTACTTCAGATACATCTAATTGAGAGATTTCTTTTACTTCAGATGTTTCTAGTGATCTGATTTTCTCTACACTTTTCTGCAGTATTTTTTTTATGTCAGAAGCCATTAATTCACAGAGTTCTTTTTTTACTTCAAAGGTTTTTTTTTTTAATCTGATTTCCTCTATACCTTTCTGCATTTGTTTCTTTACTTCAGATGCTATTAATTCAGAGATTTCAGCTGTGAGATTCCCATTTTCATCTATGCTAGAGTTTCTTGCATTTTTTCTGGGTGGGCTCAGGACCTGAGATTGTATCTTCCTCCTTTCTGTCAATTTGCATAGCATTATCCTTTGACCTTGGTGTAGAGCTTTTGTGCTGTTATACCTTTAGCACCTACTGAAATTCTTCTCCAAGAGATTATATGGTTAAGGCAGTTATAGTCTTATACTTACAGAACTACATTTAGGAACACTAGGAATGGGTAGTGATGATTAGCAGTTGAAAAACTTTTGTAAGTAATGGGTATATATTTTAGATAGTAAAAGCAACATATCTGTGTATGTAAGCAGATATTAAAAGGAAAATTTGTATTTAACTAGTTCCCCTAAATTCTGTCCACTCTTATCCTCTTGATTTACTTGGGGTCTTCCAGGCAGACTACTTTACCAGTTACATGTTGCCTCCTTTGTAGATAAAGAGAAGACACTCTCATCGATCTGGGTCTAGAAAAATGTCTCAGCTTACCGGGTCTGGATCTACCACATTTGCACTTGTCCAGAAGTACCTGGCTGGGTCTGGCTGCTGTGCTCAGCTTCTTCCTGCTGCAGCCCATTGAAAGGAACCAACTGTGCTCCTCTGGCAAGATATTCAGTTCCTGGATTAGGTGGGTGGGTCTGGCCCCCAGCATCTCTGCTGGGAGTTTTGTTGAAGGGTTCCGCAGGGGTTGCTGAGCCTGGGGTCTGGACTGGGGAGTTCCACTCACAGCAAGCAGGCAAACGTTCCCACATACATGCCAGGCCTGCAATCTGAATGGGGAGGGATTCAGGGCATGGGCATGCCCTGAAGGTAACACAAGCATGTCAGGCCAAGTAACTTGATGGGGAATTTACAGTCCTAGTAAATAGGCAAAACTTCCTACACAGGCTGGGCCTAGAGATTGGATGTGGAGATTGCTTTCTTTTTTTTTTTTTTTTTTTTTTTTTTTTTTTTTTTTTTTTTTTTTTTTTTTTTTAAAGATTTTTTTTTTTTTTCTTATTTCAGAACCTTTGTTTATTCACTCATTTTTATGGTCGGCTCAACCCACCCTGAGGGCAGGGCCGGCACAGCATGTGGTGCCGGAGATTGAACCATGGTCCCTGAAGCCGCCCAAGCTTTCCCAAGCAGGGGCTTTAGACCACTGAGCCATCCCACAGGGCCCAGATTGCTTTCTTTATAATAACCATTCTTTCTGGGATGAGATAGTATCTCAGTGTTCTCTTAATTTGCATTTCACAGATTGCTAACGATGTAAAGCATTTTTTCATGAATTTATAAGCCTCAAATATTTGATCCTCTGAGAAGTGTATGTTCATCGAGGATTCTTATTTCTGGATTGGGTCTTTAAATTTGGAGGCCTTAATGATTTTCAGCTCTTTATAAATTCTAGATAGAAAATCTTTGTCTGAATACTTGTTAGTTAAGTATTTTCACATTTTGTGGTTGTCTTCACTCTGTTGGTAACTTCTTTTGATGTGCAAAAACTTCTCAACAAGAGTAGGTCACAATATTTAATTCTTTCAAGTACTGGTCATAGAGTATGATTTTTGTTCATGAAATGTTTGCCCGTCCTGTGTCTTCAAGAATTTCTCCTACTTTCTCTTGCAGGAGATTTAGTGTTTCTGTTTTAATGTTTAGATCATTAATCTAGTTTGACTTCAGTTTAGTGCATGGTGATAGACCTGGGTGAAGTTTTAGTTTTTGGCAAGTAGAGATCCAGTTTTTCCAGTATTATTTGTTAAAGTGGCTGTATTTCTTCCAGTAAATTTGTTTGGCTCCATTGTAGAAGATAAGAGGGCTGAGTGTGTCTGTAGTTGCTACTGCATCTTCTAATCTATCCCGTTGATCCTCAGACCTATTTTTTTGCCAGTACCATCTGGATTTTATCACAATTGCTTTGTAACAAAGTTTCAACTCAGGAATTGTAATGCCTCCTGCTTTGTCTTTGATGCTCAGGATCTCCTTAGCTATTCTAAATCTTTTTTGGTTCCAAAAAACATTAGGAATGATTTCAATAGTTCTGTGAGGAATGTTGGTGGTATTTTGATCAGGATTGCATTAAAACTGTCTAACAATTTTGGGAGTATGGCCATCTTCACAATGTTGGCTCTTCCTATCCAGGAGCATGGAATAGCTTCCCATTTACTGAAATCTTCTACAATCAGTTTTCTTAGAGTACTATAATTTTTATTGAATAGATCCTTTTCATATATATATATATATATATTTGCTCGGATGGCCTTAAGGGTAGGTGTCATGCTCCATGTTGGGGAGGGTGTTGAACCAAGGTCCTCAAGGCCTGAGTGAGTTTGTTGAACCATGTGCTTCAATCCACTGAGCTACCTGGCAAGCCCCCTCTTTTTATTCCTTAGTTATAGTCATTCCTATGTATTTCATTTTCTGCGGTGCTATTGTAAAAGGTATTGTTTCCCTTAATTCACTCTCAGTATGTTTGTTACCTGTGTAGAGGAATGCTATTAACTTTTGGGTACTGACTTTGTGTCTCGTTATATTGTTGAATTTGTATATTAATTCTAGTAGCATTTTGGTAGACTTTTGTGGTCTTCCAAGTAGAGTATAATGTCACCTGCAAATAATGATAGTTTAACTTCTTCTTTATATATTCTTATTCCTTTTATTTCTCTCTTGTCTAATGGCTCCAGCTAATGATTCCAGAACTATATTGAATAAGAGTAGTGGAGGGCATCTTCGTTTTTCACCAGATGTGAGAATAAAAGACTTCAATTTTTCCCCATTCAGAATTATGTTAGCGATTGGATTGTCATAGATGGCTTTTATCAGATTGAGGTAGAGGCCATCTATTCAAATTTGCTGCAGAACTTTGAACATGAATGAGTGTTGGACTTTGTAAAAAGCCTTTTCTGTATCAACTGAGATGATCATGTGGTTTTTCAAGTTGGCTCTATTGATATAGTGAATCACGTGTATAGATTTTCATATGTTGAAACATCCTTGCAACCCTGGGATGAATCCTACCTGGACATGGCGTATTATCTTAATGATTTGCTGTATTCTATTTGCTAGAATTTTATTGAAGATTTTTGCATCTATGTTCATGAGAGAGATTGGCCTGTAGTTCTCTCTCTCTCTCTCTCTCTCTCTCTCTCTCTCTCTCTCTCTCTCTCTCTCTCTCTCTCTCTCTTTTTTTTTTTTTTTTTTTTTTTTTTTTTTTTTTTTTTTTTTTTTTTTTTTTTTTTTTTTTTTTTTGAGACAGGGTCTCGCTCGCAGCTCAGGCTGGCCTTGAGCTCATTTTTGTAGCTCAGGCTGGTCTCAAACTCACACTGATCCTCCTGCCTCAGCCTCCCAAATTCTGGAATTACAAGCATGCGCCACCACTCCCGGCTTGTAGTTCTCTTTTCTAGTTGCATCTTTCTCTGATTTTCGTATCAATATAATACTTGCCTCCAGGAATGATTTTAGGAGTATTTTTTCCTTTACAATTTCATTGAAGAATTTGAATAATATTGGGATTACATCTTCTGTAAATTTCTTGTAGAATTCAGCAGGGAATCCATCATCACTTGGACGTCTTTGGTGTCAGTAGTTTTATAAGAATAATAATAATAATAATAATTATTATTATTATTATTATTATTATTATTATTATTATTATTATTATTATTATATTTCCCTGGCTGTTATTGCATTACTGCAAGTTCTTATATCTTCTTAACTCAGTTTTGGTAAATTTTATCCTTCTAGATATCTTTCCATTTCATCTGTATCTTCAGCTATCTAAGAGTATAAATCACCAAAGTAGCTATTAATGATCTTCTGAATCTCCACCAGGTCTGTGGTAATTTCACCCTTTTCATTCCTTATTGTTTGAATTTGAGTTTTTTCTTTCCTGTTTTTGATGAGGTTACCTAGGGGCTTATCAATTTTATTTAATATTCAAAGAACCAGATTTTTGATTCATTAATTCTTTGTACTGTTTTCTTCATCTCAATTGAGTTAATTCCTGCTCTAATCATTATACTTTCCTTCCGTCTTTGGGCTTTGGATTTGGCTTGCTCTTCCTTTTCTAGATATTTGAGGTATAGCATTAGGATATTTATTTGTTCTTGTATCTTCCCAATGTGTGAGTTCACAACTATAAATTTCCCTCTAACCACTGCTTTTATTGCATCCCAGAAATTTCAAGAATTTGTGTTTGAATTTTAATTAAGCTGTAGGTATTATTTAATTTCATCTGCAATCCATTGGTTCCTGAGGAGAGTGTTGTTTAATTTTCATACATTTCTGCAGTTTTTGTGGTTTCCTTTGTCATTTATTTCCAGTTTTATTGCACTGTGGTCAAATAATAAGCATGGGATAATTTCTGTTTTCTTGAATATACTTAAAGTTGACCTATGTACTATTATGTGGTCTAATTTAGAAAACATCCCATGTGCAGCTGAAAAAATGTGTATTCATAATTATTGGGCTGAACAGTCTGTATATGTCCACTATGTCCAGTTTTTCCAAGTTCTGGTTCAGTTCTGCCACTTCTTTGCTAATTTTTTGTTTGCTTGACATAGCCTCTCAAGATAAAAGGCTGTTAAGGACCCCTGTTAAGATTATGGTATTGGATATTAGATTTTTCATGTCCACTAAGATTTGTCTCATATAGGTGGGTGCTCCCGTGTTGGGTATATGCATATTTATGAATGTTACCTCTTCCTGTCAAATTTTTGCCCTACCCAGAATGTAATGGACTTCTTCAATTTTTTTAATCAATCCTGATTTGAAATTCATACTCTCTGCAAACAGGATTGCTACCCTCTTGATTTTTTTCTGAGTTGCTGAGGCATCTGATATTTTTTTCTCCATCCTTTGACTTTCAGCCTATGAATTTCTTTATAAGTTAAATGTGTTTCTCGTGCATACTATATTGTTTGATTTTGCTTCCTAATCTACCATGCCTTTCTATTTCTTTTGATTGGTGATTTGAGTCCATTTATGTTGATAGTTATAATTGAGATATATTGATTTATGAATGACATGTTATTTACTTTCTGTTGTTTGTCCTTTTTTCTCCTGTGTTTAATTGTTTTCCTTATTGAGTGGGTTCTTTTTCAATTCTCATTTGTAGAGTTGTGATCATTTTGGTCCCTCTCTAAAATATCTTTTAGTAGTATGTATAGGGTTGGCTTTGTCATCGTGAATTTGTTTAGTTGTTCTTTGTCATGGAACTACTTCACTTCTCCATCAAACTCGAAGGAGAATTTTGCACGGTATAGAAGTCTGGGCTCCAGTTGTTTTTTTTTGTTTGTTTGTTTGTTTTGTTTTGTTTTGTTTTGACTTTTTTACTGGTGTTCTTCAGGCACTCTGCTCCATGCTCTTCTTGACGTCATGGTTTGTGAAGAAATATCTGCTGCTATTATGTTGAATTTTCTTTGATTGTCATGTGTTTCTTTTCTCTGGTACCTTTTAGTATATTGTTCTTTTGATAGATTTCTGGGATCTTGATGATTATATGTCTAAGTTTGCTTTTAATTGTGTTGATATTATTTGGCATTCTATATGCTTCAGTTATCTGAAGATCAGATTGCTTCCCCATATTTGGGAAATTTTCTGCTATTACTTCCACCCATATTCCTTGTATATCATTTGTTTTCACTCCTTCTTTCTCGTTGATGCCTATTAATCTCATGTTATTCATCTTTCCATCATCTTGCAGATGTTGAATTATTTTTTCCTTCATCCTGCTTGTTTTTAAGAGATTTTTTCCTACCTTTTCATTACCTGTGATTGTGTCTTCAAAATCTGAAACTTTATCTTCACTTTCATCCAAATGGTTTTGTCAGCTTATGATTGAGATTTTATTTTCCTGTATATCTCTTTGAAACTGCTTCATGAGATCTATTTCTTTCATGCATTGCTCATTGAAGGATTCCATCATTTTTCTACACTCCTGTAATTTTTTATCAGTGTCTTTTTTAGAAGCACTTATTTTTTTTTCATTATAGTTGTCCTTTCTTTTTTAAATTTATTTCTGATCAGATTTCCTCTACACCTTTGTGCAGTGTTTCCTTACTTTAAACGCTATTAAGATACTTATTTTATTTACTTCAGAGGTTATTTCTGATCTGATTTCTTCAGTACTTTTCTGCATTTGTTTCTTTACTTCATTGCTCTTAATTCAGAGATTTCAGCCGTGTGATTCCCAATTTCTTCTTTGCTATTGTCTCCTACATTTGTTCCGTTTGAGCTCAGGGCCCTAGTTTGTATTTTCCTCCTTTGTATTTTGCTTAGTATTGTCCTCTGACTTTTGTGTGGAGCTTTTGTGGATTTATGCCCTCAGCACCTACTGAAATTCTTCTCCAAGAGAGAACATATGAATAAGGTAGTTATTGTTTTGTACTTACAGAACTGCAGTTAGGAACACTAGTAATGGATAGTGATGATTAGCAGTTGGTAAACTTATAATCAGTGGGTTTGTATTTTACACAGTAAGAGAAAATATTATATCTGTGTAGCTAAGTGGATATTAAATTTGGAATTTGTATTTAGTTTAGTTCCCCTATGCTCTGTTTGATCACTTTCTCTTGATGTATCCTAAGTTTTCCAGGCAGACTAGTTCATCCAGTTACCCATTGCCCCTTTTATAGATCATGAGAGAGAGAATAAACTTGCATAGATCTGGTACTAGCAAAGTGTCTCAGCTTACAGGGCCCAGATCTATGAATTTTGAACTCCTCCACATGTGCCCTGGCTTGAATCTGGCTGCCATGCTCAGCTTTTTCCTTCTGCAGCCTGTGGGGGGAATCCCCACTACAATCCAGGCCTCTGATGGGTCGGGAGGGCCTGTAAGCATGGAGCAGAAGATCTCACACACACCTTCCAGGTCTAGGCTACATCCTAAGGGGACCCGGTGGATGTGGAGCAGGTGTCACACACACACTGTGCCTAGCCTGGATCTGGAGGTGATGGGGCAGGCACAGAGCAGAAGGTCTCACTTACATTCTGGGCCTTGGCTGGACCTGGGGAAATGCATTTGGATGCTGGCCACTTAAGATCTGTATCTTAAGTCCTGTGGTTGGCTTTATTAATAAACTCATGTTTTTCATAATCTTTCATCTGACATGGAAATAATCTCATTCCTTCATTTTCAGTCTTGTATTGTTTTTCATTGCATCATCTTGCAACTGTTAAATTGTTATTTTCCTGACCCTTTGTTATAAGAAAACTTTCCTTCATGGTCACTAGCTACAATCCTGTCTTCAAGTTTTAAAATCTATCTTCAGTTTTATTTAAGCAGTCATGCTAGGTTTTAGTGGAAGTTTTAATTTATCGATTGTCTGTCTGAATCCATTTGATGCCTACTACTTCTTTCCTACATTTATCATTCGTGGTTTCCATCCTTTCCCTGTCATCATCCATTTTTTTATCTATCTCTGTTCAAGATTTGCTGAGAAATTCCTCCATACATGTTGAAATTTTTAACCTAAAATTAGTTATCATCTGATTTCCTCCATAACATCATGGACTTCTTTACTTTAGTTACTGTCCTTTCAGAAATTTCATGTGTGTGTCTTACATTTTCCTCTATATAATTGTCTCCTGGAATTGTTCTGGGTGGGCTGGAGGTGTGAGATTGCCTGTGTCTTGTCATTTTTTCATTTCCCAAATTTTTATTTTGTTTTCTATGTTGATCCTTGTAAGTTATTGTGGTAGGTAGTTATATCACGGATATTAAGAACTCTCTGGAAAAGTCTATGCTTCTCAGATGTCTCTTCTGTGTAGGAGGTTCTTATTATGTCTGTTCCAAGTTCCTACCCTCTTAGTTCATTAAGATTAATATATTGGTATTTCTTTGGCTGAATCCCTGGTGGTTCGATGCTGGGCTGTCGTAGGTTTATTACCCCAGAGTTTACAAATATTGTTATGGAAAGGAGGACAACTGTTTACAACAGATATGATATTCTAGCTACAGTCGTGTAATTGGCAGTAACAGTAGCATCAAGCACAGTTAGGATACTGACAAAGTGTGATAACTACTAATTTTGTACTTTAAGCCACAGGGAAAAAAAATCTACTATTATACAACAGAATTGACTGTAAATTGAAAGCTTGTATTCAGGGTGTTTCCCCTTGATAGAGTGTTTTTACCCTGTTGTAGAAATATTTTTGAAAGGTAGTGGATAAAACAAAGATAACTGAAGAGTGGATGGGATTAGACTCTTAGGGAGACTAGAGAAGAGGATAAAAGAGAGAAAAAATGAGGGAGTAAGTAAGGGACCATCTGAATATGGTCTTTGGGTTTTGGGCATGGGATAAGTTTTGTGTAGCTGGAGGTCTCCCTAGCCACTTAGAAAAAAGTAAAAGAAAGTAAAAATGAGCTGGGGAGATATTCCCTATCTTTTTCACCAAGCACAATGATGGTTCACCCAATTTAGCACCTGTTAGTTCATATTTCTATTGCCCACCTGCCCGTCCTATGAATCCTGGTTGGGACCCTTCTGTGTCATTGGTATTCCTTTTGGTCTCTGGTCCTTCCCACAAGATTTACCTGAGTCATAGCAGCATCCAGAGGAGGGGCCATTCTCTCAGCCTTCTTGCATGATTCACCTGGGTCAAAGTGACAGCAGTGATGGTGATGGGACAGTCTCCCACCAATTTGTTAACTTGGATAGTGGTAAAGATCTAATTATTATTTAGAAAAACAACAGTAGTCAGGTTAAACCATAACACATATTAATAGTGTTATGTGATATTCTTGTTTAAAATTTTTTATTTATTTATTTGACACAGGTTTCTTGTTACATAGTTCAGACTCACAGTGATTCCCTGTCTCATCCATCCCAATGCTGGTATTACAGGCATGCACCATAACTCCTAGTTTTGGGGCTGGCACAGTTCTGGGGCCAGAAGGGAATGTGGTACCATGGATCAAACTTAGGTCCTTGTACATCCCATGAAGATGCTTAGACTTCCAAGCTATCTCCCTGGACTAATATTCTTGTGACTAGCAAGGAAGTGTTAATCTTGCACTTTTTATTCTCTTAATTGGCTTTTATTCTAACCTCAGTATTTCTCTGAATTCAAGTCATTTTTTTCCTGACACATGGCCAACTGCAATAATCACTTTAACTAAATCATCTGTCTTTTCCCAATCCCTTCACAATGCTACTTGTGCTATCTTTCAAAAATATCATTGTCCCTGGAGACACATTGTTCCTAAAAACTGTTTAGACTGCTCACTTTAGTATGCATGTGTTTTGATAATTAAGATCTAACTAATATTTTAAGTTTCATCTTAAGAAGTAGAATGACCATCTAATTTACTTGTCATAGCAGGGTACTTCTGAGAGTAAAAGAGTGAGCTATTAGTAATTACCCTGAGGCAACAAGCTTAAATCAGACTATCAAGGTAAAGGAGTAAATATCACCACCTTATTTAAGGGGCTAGATTTCTTTTATTTTTGCAAGATATACTGGTTCTTCTCACCTGAGAGCACTGTTGCAATTTCACATAGTGTTGAGTTTTCTAATGATTATGTATTATCTCGCCCCCTAGATTCACCATGGAGGGAGGCTCTCCCATCAGCACTGCTGCCACTACTCTGACCCAGGTGAATCATGTAAGAAGACCAAAAGAACAGTCCCTCCCCTGGCTGCTTCCATGACTGAGGTAAATCTTGTGGGTATGACCGGAGAACAAAAGGAACACCAAGAAGTGTTCCTGAGTGCTAAATATAGCACAAATAATTTTAAAATAGCCAATGAATATTTTTTGGTGAAGTAGGAGAATAAAGTAAGTAATTAGAAGAAAAAGCAAATAAGTATTCAATAAGTGGAACAAAGGCCAAGTAGAAATCTGATCATGCAGGTGAATCTATAAAATTATGATTCATTGAAAAACTATTTGACTATTTATACCGAAGGACAAAAATACAATTACCTAACTATGTACATGACATAGATTTTGAGTTTATATTTATTTCTTGAGATAAAGAGTAATTCTGCATGTTCCTCCTTAGTAGCAATATGCAAAGATGAAAGGTAAAACACAAAAGTTTAAGTCCTATTTTAAAAATATTTCACAATATATTAAATGACATTTATTGTGGTTCCAGAAGCAGCCTTTCCAACTTACACATAGCTTTAGTATTCCTTTTCAATTTATTATTAAGGGTGATGCACCAGTTATGTTCTGCTGATAAACATGGATCTCGCTTTTTTCTTTACAAATGTTCATCTCCTGTGTGATGTTTTCCATGTGGTAATATAACAGCTGATTCTGTGTAATCTCCTCAGCAGAAATGAGTAAACAATGTGCCAATTACCCACAATGGATGTATTTAACACTATAAAATATACAAAAATAACAGTAAATGAAAGTACTTGAAGTATATATCTTTAATGAAAGCATCTATGACCCCAAATGAGGTACCTTCAGTGATCTTGATGAAAATGTTCAGATCACCAAATAGACCTGCTTATTTTTCAAATGAATCTATTTGATTTTTATTGCAGAACCTTTGTTTGTTTATTCACTTATTTTTATGGCCGGCTCAGCCTGCCCCTACAGCAGGGCTGGCACAGCATGTGGTGCCGGGGATCGAACCACGGTCCCTGAAGCCGCCCAAGCTTTCCCAAGCAGGTGCTTTAGACCACTGAGCCATCCCGCCGGGCCCCTCTATTTGATTTTTAAAATGCTTGATTTAGAATGATGCAAAGGCTTTAAAATGAAAATATAGTTGCGTAGGAAAACCTATTACTTAAGTAACATCAATTTTTATGAGACAATGCTTATTACTGGTAAAATGTATAGGGGAAGTCCTCTTCCAAATTTCTGCAAACCCTCAACCTAAGTAAAACCCCTGGTCACTTTTCAGAAGTCTCAAGAAAACGTTATGAGCTTCCAAAGAATCAGGTGCAGTAGCATCTCGGTTCATGTATGCTTTTTTTGTGAACAAATTGATTTGCACCAGAAGTATTTGGAAAAATTATTTTGTTGTTTGTGTTTGTTGCTTGTTTGCTTCTTTTTTATAAACCCTTCATTACTGATAAACACAAACTTATCCACTTTTTCAAGAATTGTGGAACAAATTATTTTCATAAATTAGAGTAACATTGCATTGCTTATGTTGTTTGCTCAGTGCATTATTCACAAATATTAACAAGTATACTTAAATCCAGATATTTTTAATTCATCCCCCCACCAACATTGCTGGTGACATATCTGTATGACTCTGAACTTTCTCCAATATCCTGCAATTATTTTTATTTTGGAAAATGCTTTTTGAAAAGTAACACTGCAGACAAAGAATATAAACTATTATTATGAAAAAAAAATATTCATAAGAAGAGTGACATCCATCTACACTTACCTAGTACGGGAGATCCATGAGCAAGAATAATGACATCTATATATACTCTTATTTTAATCAGGGATCAAACTCAGGGCCTTGTACTTGCCAGGCAGTTATTTAAGCTACTAAGGTATCTCCCTGAAACCCTACTGTAATTATATATTTGGAGCACTACTTTCCCTTCCTCATCCAGAACCATATCTTTTAGAAACTTCCTCTGCCTGTAGCGCCAGCTTCAGGGTAGAATTAGATGGCTCCATATTCTGGTCACAGCTGATTGGGTTAAGAGCATAACTCTTTTTGTAAAAAAAAATTTAGTATATGCCTGTGGTGCATAGTAATTACATTCCACTGGGGAAAGTGATACTTATGTGTATCATGCCACCTGGCAGACTGACACTTATGCCAGACTTTTACTACTCTCCAACTCTCTGCCCTCCACTCCCCTTCAATTCTTGACTTTTCAAAAGTATTTATATTATTCTGTCCATATTCTATCTTAGAACTTTAATCAAGACTTGAGGAGTCTGATACTGATAGTGACTGTTGCCCCTGATGTTTATATGTTGCATAAACGTGTAAAATTTGCATGTAAGAAAGGTGCAGGAGATATAAAGAAATACAAAAAGAGGAAATAAGAGAGCTTATACAATCCTGAAAATAAGGTAGTCAAGATATTACAGCTAGTGACTGTAAGCTCTCATTCCTGTGAAGTTTAGAAATAATGCAGTTCCCGAATTTGCTAATTCTGGATGTGCAGTAATTTCTCATTCTCTTTATTGAATGAGTCATCTGTCCACTATCTGAGGTAGGAATATACATTTATTACAAAATAAGGCAACAATGTTTTGTTTTATGGCAAAATTTTATTTTCACTGTTTAAATTTATGGGATATAACATAGTAACTCAACTATGCAGTAAAATGATCAGATTAGGGCAGTTAATATTTCTTTTTGTTTTGTTTTTGTTTTTGAGTCAGGCTAGCCTTAACCTTACTATGTAGCCCAGACTCGCCTTGACTCAAAGCAATTCTCCTGTCTGTCTCAACACCTCCCAAGTGCTAGGATCACATGTGTACAGCACCATGCCTGGAATGTTAGCCAATATTTTGACTTCTTTAAGTTTTGGTTAGCACACAGTAGTTTTACATATTTATGGGGTGCAGTTGGCTATTTTGGTGTGTATGTGCAATACGTACTGATAAAATCAGGGTTAATAATATTTATATCTCATCATTCCTTTGTGATTAGAAACTTTGAGCCCCTCTTTTCTAGTTATTCATGAAAAATATACTAAGTTATTGTGTGCTATTCCTCCAACACTGTCTGTAGAACCCTAGAATTTTCTATTTACAGCTATGTTTGCATAATCCTTGTCTAACTCCCCACTTTCTTTCTTGCCTTCATGCTTCACATCTTCTAACATATTTATACATCCTAATTGACTGTTTTAACATCCACATATGAGATTTAAGTGTTTTGCATTACTTGATTTAACGTAATATCCTCCAGTTCCATCCATGTCACTCAAAACAATCGGATATCACTGATTTTATTGTTGAATATTATTTCATTGTGCATACCAATTATCTATGCCACGTTTTCTTTATTCATCTGTTACTAGGCATCTAGGTTGATGTCATATCTTAGCTCTCATGACTAATTCAACAACAAACAAGAGCATGCAGTATGCTCTTTGATCACATTTCCTTTAGATAAATACCCACATGTGAGATATCTGGGTTGTACAGCAGGTGTTATTTAGTTCCTTAAGCATATTCTGTGCTATTTTACACAGAGCCATGGTAATTTACATTTCTCATTCCAATAGCATATGAGAGTTCCCTTTTCACCTTATCCTCATCAGCATTTATTATTTTTTGTCTTTCAATAACAGTTGTTCTAGCTGGACAGGATGATAGAACATTTATTTGCACTTCTCTGATGGCTAATGTCTCTGCTTTAAATAATTTATCCTTTGCCCAATATTCAGTTGGTTTACATTCTACTGAGTTCCTAATTTTTTTCTATATTCTAAATGTCAACCATCTGGAAGACAAATATGGTAATGTCTTTGTTCACAAACACTTCTGTTTGCAAAACAAAAGGCACTGGGCAAAAATTTGCATTTGTTCACAAATTCCACATCATCTCAAATACATGACAAATATAGCCATGGCCAGCTTTCCCACATAAACACTGTCATCAACTTCCAAAAACCATAAAGCAAATTAAATTTGTAAGCCAAGATACCACTGTATTTTGCAAAACTTCTGTTCATTCTGTCGAAATCCACTCACCCATAGTTTTATTTCATATGATTACTCCTCTTAGTTTGGTAACTTCTATTTGACTATTTTGTTTTGGTTTGCTATGCTTTGGAAGTGTTACATTAAGAAATACTGCCTATAACTGATGTGTTCGGATGTTTCCACTGGATTTTCTTCTATTTGTTTTACAATTTCAAGTGCTGCATTCTGTTAGATTCACAATTTGATCCATTTAAGTTAATTTTTGTATAGAATGACAGATAGACAGGGGTCAAGTTTCCATATTCTACATGTGAAATCCAGTTTTCCAGCATCATTTGTTAAAGATGTGTTCCTTTCTCTCATGGATGTTGTTGGTGTCTTTGTCAAGAATCAATAATGACAATAATAATAATTGCATGAAGTAATGTATAAGTACTCTCATTTTGTTCATTGTTCTATGCATCTGCCTCACAACTATTATAAAGCTATTTTGATGACCATACTTTTGTAGTGTATTTTGATGCAAAGAAGTGTGATACCACCTGCTTTTCTCTTTTTGTTCAATATTGCTTTGACTTCTTGAGAGTCTTTTACATTTCTATATAAATATTAGTTTTGTTTTGTTCTAATCCTGTGGAAAAAAATGCCATGGTTGTTTTGATATAGTTTGCAATAAATCTGCAAATTACTTTGGATAGTATCACCATTTTAGTGATATGTATTCTTTCCAGTCCATGAACAGGGACATCTTGCCAGTTCTTGGTGTCTTGTTCAATTTCTTTCATGAGTTTTATAATGTGCATCGGAAAGCTCTTTCACTTTGTTGGTTAAATTAAATCTAGGCATTCTTGTAGCTGTTATGAATGGAATTAGTTTCATTATTTCTTTCTCTAAGATTGCATTATTATCGTTGTGCAGACATGCTGCTGATTTTTTTGTGTATTTACAAATTCATTTATCTTTTGACGAGGTCTTTTAGGATTTTTACACATAAAATTTCATTTGCAAACATGGATAATTTGACTTTTTCTTTCCATTTGCCTAATTGTCTCCAGTTAAGACTTCCAGGACTACGCTGAATATATGTGATGACAGTGTATGCCATGGTCTTGATTCAAATCTCAAAGGAAAAGCCTTTATCGTCACCCCATTCAATGTGATGTTAACTTTCTTCCATGTGAACTTCATTCTACTAAAGTATGTTCCTTCTGCACAGAATTTGTTCAGAGTTTTTATCATGCGTCAATGTTGAATTTCGTCAAGTGCACTTTTGTATCTGTTGACTAGTCATAAGATTTTGTCCTTTGTTGATGTGATTCCATCAGATCATTGTATTGAGTTGTACAGAATCATTATCATATTCCTTGGATAAATTTCATTTGGTCATGATAATCAATCTTTCTCATAAGCTACTTGATTCCTTTAGGTAGAACTTTATTGGTATCTTTTGAATCCATGTTTATTGGAGGTACGCAGAGATGACTTTCTTCGTGTATGTTATCACTGTCGTTTCATCATCTAGTTTTTTAATGTTGGAGTAACGCTGGCCTTGCACAATGAATTTAGAAGAGTTCTTTTTCTTTCAACTTCTTACAATAGTTTGGCAGAATTGATATTGAGTCTAACTTCATGAACATATCCAGTTCCGGATTTTTCTTTTTTGAGAAACTTGGTATTACTGGCTCATTCTCACTATTTGTTGCTGGTCTGTTTTACCTTTTTGTGTGTTTGTGGTGCAATTTTGGTAGATTATATATGCTGAAAATTTTTATTCTTTCCTAGATAGTCTAATTTGTCCCTGTATTCTTCTTTTCAATAGTCTCTTATAATCTTCAATATTGATGTGGTATCATTTGTAAAGTTTCTTTTTCACTTCTAATTTAATGTATTAGTTTCTTCTTTCTTTTTCTTGGTTAGTCTAGTCAAGTATTTTTTAAAGTTCTTTATTTTTGTTTAATTTTTATCTTCTAAAAGAAGCAGTGCTTTAATTCATCTTTTCTATTCATTTTACAGCCTTCATTTCATTCATTTCTACTCTGATCTTCACTATTTGTTTCTTTCTGTTAATTTTGGATTTCACCGGCTTTTGCTTTTCGAGGTATATAAATACAACATTAAGCTTCTTCTGTGAAATTATTTCTATTGTTATAATGGAGGTGTTGATCACCATCAACTTCTGTCTTAGCTCAGCTTTTCCTATGTGATTACACATACTGATTTGCTCAGGAACATGCTGACATTCCTATGAAAAATTTCATTTGGTTGTGATAATTGATCTTTGCATTAAGGTACTGGGTTCCTTTAGAGAGAAATTTACTGATAAATTTGCATCTATGTTTATTAGAGATAAATATAGATGTGTGTTTTCTTTCTTTCTGTATATTCTTGCTGCTGTTTCTTTGTCTATTTTTAGTGCTTTCTTATATTTCAGATAGTTTAACGAAAATATAGTTTGGTACATTGTTTCTACTCTCATTTATGTTAAGCTTTTTAGGTCTTATTTAGTTTTCTAGTAACCCGTTAGTTATTCAGTAGCATGCTATCAAGTCCTCATTGACTTGTATAATTTCAAAATATACATTGATTGACCATTTCTATTTCATTCTTCTGTCCATCAAAAATACAGAGAAACTATATATTTCCAATTATTTTAAATTTGTTGAGTTTTGTTTTGCATATTAAAACACAGGAAATTCTAGGGAATGTCCCAATGTTGTAGCTATCTAGTGAAATATTCTGTAAATTTCCATTAATATTGAAACTTGATTTTGCATCCATTCCACCAGTCCATGTTAGTCAATGAATTTAGCTCATTAAGGTTATATTGATAAGAATAGTTATTCTGGTCATTTATTTAAATTTATTCTGTTTTTAAAAATCATTTGTTCTGTTCTTCATGGTTTGGTGGTTGACTATACAAAAATGTTTTGATCCTCTTCTGTTTCTCTTTTGTATGCCTGCCCTTCTAGTAGGTTTTACACTTTTATAAATTTTCCTCATTGTAGTTAGCTTTCTTAGGCTTCTGAATATAGAACTCCATTGGACATCTTTGCAAAAGCCCCAGTTTGGTGGTGACGAGTTCCCTCAAGGTTTGCTTGTCTTGAAAAATCTTTATTTATCCTTCATTTCTGAGGTATATCTTTGCTGAATAGCTTGTAGTATTTTTAGTTGAAGTTATATGTTTAGAATTTATAATTGGTATTTCTTTCACTGGTTGTAAAGTTTTTGCTGTGAAACATTCTTTTAATCTAATGAGTTCCCTTAAGTGAAATTTGATACTTTGATCTTGTAGTTTTTAGAATTTTCCTTTTCTTGCCATTTTGATTCTTGCATTTTCTTTTGTATTATATAGCTTCACTGGAATATGTCATAATTCAGGTATTTTTAAGGTCATGTCTGTTTGGGATCCCATGAGGTCTACTTACTTGGAAACACATAACTTTCTCAAGAATGGGAAAGTTTCCAGCTTTTATTTCATTAAATATGTTTTCTCTTCTTTTCCCTGTTTTTTTTCTACTTTGGGTACCCACATAAGCCAAATATTTATTCATTTAATGGGTTTCCACATGTCTCTAACGATGTCTTTGTTCTTCCATTCTTTTTTTGGCAAGATATTTTATATAGGAAATTAAGAATGGCTATTATATTGCACATTAATATCTTCAAAGTCGTTGCTCAGTTCACCAGATAATGGCTATGTGAAATTGAACAATGTGAGAAGTAACTGTTCCTATCAACAAACTAATAGAGATTAGTAGTATAATTATGTTAGCCATCTCGTGTATAGTATGTATTTTCCCCTTCCTTCTTTTCTCTTTTTCCCCATCTCAGTTGTTCTTTCCTTTTAAGCAATTTCTTTCCCTATCACTGTATATACTGTACATTTTGTTCTTTGTTTTCCTTTAGCTTACTGAGCTATTTCATAATATCTGTCCTCAAGATTGTACACTCTGAGTGGTCTACTCTGTTCTTAGATTTCTATTTCTTTAATGAATTTCTCATCCATACCTTGCATTGTTTGAATGTTATTCTAGTGAGTTTATATAAACCCTTCACTCTCATTGGCAATCTTCATAATCACTGTTTTAAAGGCAACATCAAGTACTTCATTAATACTATTTTCTTGATAATCTATTGCTAGAGAGGTAATGTACTCTTCTGAAGGTAAAATATTACCTTGTTTTCCACATTCCTTGTGACTCTCATAGAGATTTGCACAACTAGTGGAACAGTTATATCTACTATTTTTGAAAAATAGCTTTCAAAGTAATTGACTTTCCCTAAAGATATGTCATGGAATATTGGCGTGGCATGCAATTCTGGGCTACAAATGTGTTAATGTACAAAGAGGTAAAAATCAGACCACCGGGAAAAAGAACCACAGAAGTAAGGCAACCCAAATAGATTCAGATTATACATGACAATTCTACAAAGGGTGAGAAATACAAACAATTTTTGGAAACATAAATGATTATAGAGGACTTTTTTGGATTATGAGAGCAGATCAATCATTGGCCTAGGGCAAAGTCAGTTTGCTCCTCAAAACAGATAATAGCTTGTAAATGACTTTCTACAGAAGCAAAATAGAGAATAACAGTGTGTGACAAAAGTCCCTCCAGGTGCACTGACAGCTTCTAATAATTCTTCTGAGATATTAATTTAGTCTTACCTAGTTAGTCAAATTTCAATGAGAAGATTGAAATTATTAGGCCTTTTTTTCTTTGAAGAGTACACCAGGTATATAAGGGAACTTTGTAGACAATCTCTAATTTTTAAAGAAGGAAAAGAAACAGTAGAAGACCCTTGATTCTGGGCCTGCTTTTACAGACTTCTCTTTATTTTACATCGAATTACTCAATATTCCTCTGCCCCACCTACAAAACACACACACATACATGGTACAGGCAAGACTATATTCAAGATCATTACAGTTGAGTAGAGAGACTTCAACTGTGCTAAAAACAAAAGACATAAGTAATTTTTAAAACTGTCTAATGCTAATGGAAAAGTACTGGAAGATGTTGCGTCAAAGGGAATAGGTTAATGTGACTGGGCCTCGTATGTTTCCACCTTGATGTTTAAAGAAATTAAGTTCCTAAGCCCACGAAAAAAGGACAAGTGGGGACCCAATCATTAAAACGACTACATCTTACCTGGATGATGCCATGGTTCCTAAGAAAGCAAATATGTTCTACATGGATATATACATATAATTAGTAAAGACATATAAAATTATTTTGCAACCTATTTTATGATTTTAATGAAGATAACTCTCTCTGATTTTTTAGATGCTTCCACAGTACTTGGCCTGAATTGTCTTAGATGGACAAGGAAACTATTCCAGAAGCATGGTTCAGTTCATCTGAAAGTGAACTCAGGCAACCAGATGACTCCAAAGTCGTAGCAGCACACCAAACCACTTTAGAAGCAAACTGCAAGTACTGTCCTAAAAGATGAAGGGCAAAAGACTTCTTGCCATTTTACATCCTGTTTAAGCAAGAACAAAGAAATTCTGAAATATTTTAGCCAATCTCCTATTTTAAATCACTATTTTCTCCCTGCAATTCGTTTATATCATCCACTATGCTAATTGCAAGCCATTAGCTCTGCCAATGAAAACATATCATTAACATGCTAATTAGCTAATCTTTGGTTCTAGGGATAAAGCTGAAGCACTTATAATAGTATTTCTGGAGTGTGACTTCACTCATTAAGTGCTAGTTGAACCCCCTAGAGTGTGAATACTGGATTAGGGCAACTGACTACACCTCAGGTAAAGATTAAAGTAACTAATCCGCATTTACATCATACTGTTTATGCTAAAGGACTATAGATTATAAACATCATAACAGCTACCACCTGACATGCACATAAGCTCCGGCTATGAATTTAAAATCTCTCAAACTCTTGTTTAGCCCTTCCATGAATGAGAAATTGTGCTCTTACATTTATTTTCCAAATGATCTGACATGCACTTTACAAATGTGGCCTATACAATCAATATTTAAGGAGACAAAAAAGAAAATATAGTTAATGTACCTGTCTAAATGTTTTGCACTGTACCTCAGAGGAAAGTGTTTCTTCCTGTCTTTATTATGTCATCAGCTTATGGCCTAAGGCATAAAGATAAATTTCCCCTAAGTGTTTCTTTTTATTAACGAGATAGAAAATAAATAAGAACTTTCAGCATTCTAAGATACAATGCTTTTTTCTATACGACTGCATTAATCTTTACCTCTGCAATGATGATGAAAAATCATGCACCATTATTGTTGTTTAGTATTGAATAAGACATATTAGCAAAGTTAATCCAAGGTGCATGTAATGTATCATGCATCTGAAACCTACTGCATTAATGCAGTCCTCAAACGTGTAGAATAGCAATATAATTTTCTTTTGGAAGTCAAAACATCATAGATCAAATCACATCACAGCTTATTGAAGTACAGTTTGATATATTTTCCTTCTATTTATCTTACATATGAATAATGGTCAGCTTATATCTCAAATATAGCTTCTCATGTCATACAGTTGAAATACTATTAGTGACAAGGACAGACCATTCATTGTTAAATATTAAAATTAGTTAAAGTGCTATAAAAGAATGGGGTGACCAAAAGAGGGAGATGTTAAACAGGGAAATATTGACCTACTGAGTTAATTTTAATTCACTATGTAAATATGGCAGTTAATTTACACATACATATATAGATAATTAATTAATAGGTTTTATTCATGTGTCTCTTTTAAACAATGTGCTACATTTACATATTAATCATTTCATCTCAGCTTTGCTTAATGTATAGTTTCATAAAAAAAAAAAAAAGTGGGCTAAAGGGCTGGGGAGATAGTTCAGGGTCACAAGTGCCTGCCTGGTAAATGCAAGGTCCTGAGTTCAGCTATATTTTTATGTCAAAAGGGGAGTCTACTTTTCTTGGGATAGAGCTTTAGAATACTCTGTATACTCATCAAGCTGATAAATATTTTGTGCTGTCATTAATAGGAATGGCCATTCTTGGTCAGGACTCAATAATATCTGTAATGTAGCTAACTTGCTCAGATGTGGTGAGGGCAATTACTGCACATAAGAAAAAAAAATAGATTTGTCTTTAAAATGCTAGAGCTCCTGATCTTAAAATCCCTTATATTCTATTTACATCAATCCAAGGGCTTCTCATGGATCCCCACAAGTGAAACTTCTTGGGCTTACTAATTGCTGATATATAGCAATATCCAAATCTCCTCATCTCTCATTTTATTAAAATGGAGTTCCCTGATCTCATTTCCTGTCTTAGATGTCAATTAGAAAACTAAGCAAACTATAAGTCAATGGTTTAATACATATATATATATATATACATATATATATATATATATATAATGTGGGGAAAAAGAAACCATTGTGCAGTGTTGGTGCAGATATAAACTAGCAGAATTACTACTGAATCAGTAGGGAGATTCTTCAAAAAACTAAAACTAGAAAGCCCATTTGATCTTGCTATTCCCCTACTAGGTGTCATCACCAAATAGTTAAAGATATCACATTACATTGATACATGTATATCCATGTACGATTCACCATAGCTAAATCTTGAGAGCCTATACAGCCCTCAAGAGGTGGAAGGATCATGAAAGCATGGTATTATATTTATACACAAGGGAATGTTATCCTGCCATAAAGAAACTTGTGCTGGTGAGATAGCTCAGTAGCCTAAAGTGCCTCTTTAGGCAAGCTTAGGTAATGGAGAGACCATACTTCGACCCCTGACACCACATGCTGTGCCAGCCCCATGCCCAGGGCAGGCTGAGACATTAAATAAATAAATAAATAAATAAAGTTTAAAAAATTTTAAAAAGATAAACTTGAGCCATTTGTCAGGAAGTGAATGCACCTTAAAACAATAATGTTAAGTACAGTAAATGAGATACTCAGCTTAAATATCATAGTTTCTCTTATATTAAAAACTCAAATTAAAAATAATAAACAAAATAAAAGATAATAATGGAAAGGGAGGTAAATCTTTTGCAAAAGGTAAGGGAACTAAGAGATGGAGGGTGGAAAATAAATTAAGACTGGAAGAAAGTAATTAAGATGTGTTATGTTGGGCCAGGGAGATAGCTCGGCAGCATGAGGAACTGCCTGACAAGCTCATGGACCTGGATTTGATCCTGGTACCACATGCCATGCTGGCCCTGTGCCAAACTAGCCACAGGAACTGGGCAAGGTGGAGTACACCTGTGATTCCAGTGTTGGGAAGGCTGAGAAAAGAGGATCACTGTGAGTCTGAGCTGTGTAGTGAGACCGAGTACCAAATAAATAAATAAAACTTTTTTTAAAGATATTATGTCCATATGCTAACTCCACTTAAAGAGTATAAACATCATGCACTACACACCTGTACTAATAAGAAACTAAGTAAAACATGTTCATGCCATTGAAAGTTATCAGTAAAGTATATCAGTAAAGAAAGCAGGCAAACTTGTTTAGCCACATGAAGGTTACATTCTATCCAGGAGAAAGAAAAAAAGGAAAACAGACAATAGGCACAGGATAGTACATTGTCAGGTAATTAATACTATGGGGGGGGAAAAGAAAAGAAAAGAAAAAAACATAGCATGTCAAACCAACCAGTAGCACATGAATGCGCAATGGATTGCAATCATTGAAAAGATGACAGAAGATGAAAGACTCAAAGGAGGTAACAAGTCACCTAGATGTCTGCAGAAAGTGCTTTTGATCTACATCATGAAGGCTTTCCTGTCCTGAGGCTGAGGTACAGCATTCAATACTCACAACATAAAAGAAGGCAACTTTCATAGAGCTCATGGTTTCTGGGAATTCAGCACTACAGTCTGGCTCCAAGGCAAATGCATTGCAGCAGAACAGCATGGCAGGCAGAGCCAAGAGGAAGATCAGGAGAAGAGCACTAGCAGGGCAGGGACACCAGACACTGATGACAAGGCCACACTTCCATTACATGTACAGACTCACGCAGAAGTGCGCTCCCTCAAGCTCCTGGGTTAGATCCCAGAGATACTCAGATTTCATCTCCACCCTAGCCACCGCACTTCTTTTTCTTGAGCTACACAAGACATGCCTGAGTAGCTAAACACAGACTTCAGAAAAACAGAAAAGAAAAGGAGCAGGAAATAAAAGCCAACATTAGCTGGAGCCTTGTTAATGATAAAAAGAAACAAAAACCTTAGGAATTGAACCTATGGGGCAAAACATGCTGAAGGAATTCCAATTACAGCTTCATGTTAATTACTTTTCTTCAGTCAATAGTTTTTGAATTTCTAATAAATGTCAACTATTATATGAATTGAAAGAGATTCAAAAATATAAAAAAATAAAACATGCTTTTGGAGAACACCAAATACAACAGGAATATGAAGTTAAGTGATTATAGTGTAAGATAGAAAGTTCTATAATTGTAATATTTTTAATTCACACTCAGATTAGAGGAGAAAAGGCTCAATATGAAATGTAGCTGATAAAACAAAACATGGAGAATTGAGGAAGAGTAGGAACTATTACAAATAAGCTGAGCTGAGTGGAAGTTCAGATGGCTCTTATACCTCATTCTAGGTGAAAGAAATAGGTAAGCAAAGTCAGAAAATAACAAAAAGCACATTGTTTCCTGGGTGTTACAAATAAAGCTTTCATGCAAGCATATGTATAGTCTTGTAAGCATCAGAGAAGGCTGATCTGTGAATCTTACCCCTATGCCATTTTGACAGGTAAATTGGGTGAGGGTCCTTAATGGGAGGACTGGCAGAACTAGTTACCCACATTAATTTAGTCAAGCTCAAGGCCATAAGGTTCCTTCCAGTGTTCTGGCAATTACAAAAGCATCTCTAGTAAAGGCAGATGACCCATAAGCACAAGGAAGCTGCCCCTGTGTCTGCAGGTATAAAGAATGGGGATTCATTAGCACAACAGAGACAGCATCACATTTTCATGCTCGCTTCCATCACCCTCCTCCACCTACCATGACTCACATAACCTTTTATCCTAATAACAGTTCCGCACAACAGGAATTATCTTCCTCTACTTTAGGAAACATTAATAGGAAAAACATGCTTTTAAGTTACTTCTACAGCTTGTTTCTTTGTTGCAGGCTATCCCTGACATTAATATCAGCAGTAGATACAATGGAAGAACCCCAATCATAGGTCATGTTTAGTATTCATCAGAGGAGGCCAACAAGGCCTTATCGAGCATGGGAACTGCTCAGGCAGAGAACAGCTTCTGGAAACATCAGCAGGGGGAAGATTGAGCAGAGGATGCTAACAAAGAAGCTTAGGGCCAACCAAGAACAGGTCTCTAAGAACTATAATTGATACTATTCAATTTTGAGCAGTATCCTTAAAATGAAAATAATCCTCCCTCTGTTATGCTCCAGAAATGAAGACAGTAACTTCCATTTATAACACAAACTTGGAAAAAGAAAACTGGACAAGGAGCCAGGCAAATAGCTCAGTGGATTAAAGCATGTGCTTTGGCAGACACAGGGACCTGGCTCAATATCCAGCATGCCACTCTGGCCCTACCCCTGGGATTCACTGAGATGGCAATTGAGACTGGGCATAGTGGCATTAGCCTGTAATCCCAGCACTTGGGTGGCTGAAAACAGGAGGATAACTATGAGTCCAATCTGCATAGTGAGGCTGTGTAGACCCTGATACATAAATACATAAAAATATATTAATTAAAATTTTAAAAAGAGAGACCCCAGACAACTGTGCATGTACATAGGAACTCTGGGGCTGCACCCCCATGCCACCAGAACTTCTTCTGCATCCAGAAACTGGGACTGCCGAGAGTGGAGGAACTCTCTACCTGCTTCCCCACAACACAGGAACTTCTTCACCACCCAGACTCCAGCCCTGGCATCTACTGTGGAACCCTGCAGCAAAATTTCCTGCAGAGAGGCTTGGCATCAGACAATCCCCGCTAATCCAGGAGCTGAACATCTTGCCTGAAGAGCACAGTGGGTTCACTTCCATGGGCTGCAGCAGGAAGAAGCTGAGAACAACAGCCAGACCCAGGCAGGTAGATCAGGAAAAGATAAAACTTGTAGATCCGGACCCAAATTTCACTAGTCACTAATGGCATAACTTCACCCGGTTCCACACCAAAGGTCAGAGGACAGTGCTATACAGAATGACAAAAAGAAGGAGCAAGATGCAATCTCAGGCCCTGAGCTCTACCAGAACAAATGCAGAAGACACTGGCATAGAAAAAAACGGAAATCACACAGATGAAATCTCTGAATTAATGCTATCTGATGTAAAGAAACAAATGCAGGAAGTTGTAGAGGACAAAAGATCAGAAATAATCTCTGAAGTAAAAACAGAAACCTCTGAATTAATAGTGTCTGAAGTTAAAAAAAAATAACAGAAAAGTATAGGAGAAATCAGATTAGAAATAACCTCTGAAGTAAAAAAAAAAAAAAAAAAAAGAAATTTCTGAATTAATAGGAACAACTGCAGAAAGGTAGGGAGGAAATCAGATCAGAAATAATCTCTGAAGTAGAAAAAGCAAGGATAATCATAACGAAAGACATAATAAATTCTTCTAAAGAAGACATTGATAAAAATTAGAGGAGAATAAAAAATGATGGAAACCTTGAATGAGCAATATAGGAAAGAAATAGATCTCATGAAGCAGTTTCAAAGAGATATACAGGAAAATAAACTTTCAATCACAAGCTGGCAACACCATTTGAATGAAAGTTAAGATAGACATTTAGATCTTGAAGACACCATCACAGTGAAAAGGTAAGAAATGATCTCTTAAAAACAACCACAATGCAAGAAAAAATAATTTAACATCTTCAAGATAATGAAAAGACGAACAACATGAGACTAATAGGCATCAATGTGAAAGGAGTCAGTACAAATAATATAAAAAGAATATGGGCAAAAGTAATAGCAGAAAATTTCCCAAATATGAGAAAGCAATCTGAAATTCAGGAAACTGAAGCATACAGAACTCCAAATAGCATCCAACAAACTAAAAACACATCCAGACATATAATAGTCAAGACCTCAGAAATCCAGCAGAAGAATAACACAGTAAAATCCTCTAGAGGAAAAAAACAGATCACATTTAAAGGAAAACCCATCAGAATTATGGCATATTTCTCTTCACAAACCATGAAGGCAAATAGAGCATGGAGTAGCGTGCTTCAAGTCCTCCATAAAAACAAATTCTAGCCCAGACTGCTACAGCCTCAAAAACTCTTAAGTATGAGGGAGAAGGGAAATACTTCCATGACACAAACAACTGAAGAATTTTATGATGTCAAAGCCAATCCTACACAGAGTACTAAAAAATATTTTAGAGAGGGCCCAAAATGATCAGAACTCCACAAATGAGAACAAAAGAATGCACTAAATAGGGGAACCAACTAAACATAGGAGGAAAAGGCATAAACAATAGTGAGTAAAATTCATGTCAATCATAAGTTAACATATTTCAAATATAATCATCAATGTAAATGGACTTTATTATCCAATTAAAATACATAGACTGGCACAGTGGATTAGGAAGCAAAACCCAATAGGCTTTATACAAGAAACACACTTAACTCATAAAGAAATTCATAGGCTGAAAGTCAAAGGGTGGAAAATAATACTACGTGCCCTAGCACCTCAGAAAAGAGCAGTTGCAGCAACAAAGTTTGCAGGTAGTCAAACCAACAATCATCAAATGAAATAAAGAAGACCACAAATACTTGTTAGGAGAAAAATTCAAGATGAAGAGGTATGTCCATAAATATATACACACCCAACGTGGGACCACCAAGCTATATATACAACACAAATCTTAATGAACATGAAAAATCTAATATCTAATAACACAGTCTTAACAGAAGACCTTCACACCACCTTTGCCCAAAAAGATAGACCAAACAGACAAAACGTTAGCAAAGAAGTAGCAGATTTGAACGAGAACTTGGAAAAACTGGACTTAGTGGACATAAACAGAATGCTCCACTCAACCACTCCTGAACACATTTTTTTCACCTGCACATGGAGCGTTTTCCAAACTAGACCACATACTAGTTTATAGGTCATGTTTAAGTATATGTAAGAAAACAGAAATTATCGCATGCCTATTATCTGACCACAGTGCAATGAAACTGGAAATAAATGCAAAAAGAAACCACAAGAACCCCAGAAATACACGAAATTAAATAACACCCTCATCAGCAACCAGTGGGTTATAGATGAAAATAAACAAGAAATTAAATAGTATTTACAATTTAATGAAAATTCAAATACAACCTACTGGAATTTATGGGATGCAATGAAAGTAGTACTTAGAGAGAAATTTATAGCTATGAACTCACACATTAAGAAAACAGAATGGAACAGGGGATGGTGGCTCACGTCTGTGGTTCCAGCACTTGGAAGGCTGAGGCAGGAGGATCGGTGTGAGTTTGAGACCAGCCTGGGCTAAGAAAATGAGCTCAAGGGCAGCCTGAACTGCATAGAGACTTATCTCAGAAGAAGAAGAAGAAGAAGAAGAAGAAGAAGAAGAAGAAGAAGAAGAAGAAGAAGAAGAAGAAGA
>PVJA010015636.1:0-44990 GCA_004027025.1 Myocastor coypus
GGAAGATTGAACCCATGGCCCTGCACAATACAGGTACCCCTGACCTACATTTCCAGTTTAGTGCTTCATTAATACTCCTCCAGGAAGCCACTATATAACAAAGATGACTTTGCTCATCCTGTATCTGAGGCCCCCACCACATCCTGTAGGGTTGAGAGGTCTAGGCCAGTCAGTGTTGGCCAGGCCAGTGGTATGGGTGACTTTAAGGGTCTGCTCTTGGTGTGAAAGAGGCATTTAACAAGTGTAACAGAGGGTTTTGTTGTTGTTGTTGTTGTTGTTGTGTTTTTGAGCTTATTGCCTTGGAAACTTGATTAAGACAGTATTACCCTCAAAGAACTTAGCTTCTTGAAAGTCCCAAACTTTTTAAGAAAACAAAATAAATTTTTTTGTTATCTTTGTATTTTGCCTTTGGCCCATGCCCCATCTCTGGGGTATGGCTTCTGCATAGGTTTCCATTAGGGAGGAGAGTAGAAGAGCCACAATCTGCAGTTCATTGTTGGCTTTCTGACACAGCTCCTGTGCGACCTCTCAGGTGGGTGACCCCTCAAAATTAGGCTGTAGCCTAATTTTTCAGACAGTTGACTGACCCTGGGACCCAAGTTCTGGGTGAAAAATAGATTTCCTTCTTTTATGTTTCTAAATTTTCTTCCTGTATATTTGTTATATCTGTGAAGTGTTTTTTATTATTATACTTGTGAAGAGTTACAAAGCCTATCATTACTATCCTGGTTTGTTTATTGTGTGTGTTTTAATTATATTTTAAGGAAAAGCCTAGGAGTTGCAGATTTATCATTTTGTTTATGCAAATTGTTTGGCAGAGCATCTATCTGGCTAACTTGGGTCTGTCTAACCCAGAAATCTGATTTTGTTTTTTAAAGACGAGTATATAGGTATTATGTATCACAAAATTCACTCACTTAAAATTTAATCAATTTTAGTAAACCTAGGCTTACTATCACTGTTACTATCAGTTTTCTTTTTTTTGGTTTTGAGATGGTACTTCCTTGGTGATATCTGACTGACTTTGTAGGTTGTGTTCATGGCTGCGTGCTCAGTAGCATAAACAAAATATATAAAGCTTATTCCAAAACATGACTTTTAACGGCAAAGGTAAAATTGTCTATGAGAATACAACTGTGATTCCCATTCCCCCTCTTTGCCTTCACACACATATACACGAATCTATAATACTTAGACCAATCCAAATTGTGTAATCTAAGAGAAATAGGTTTTCAGGGTCCAATTGTGTGAAGTGAACGTGATAACTGCTATGCTATGGGAGCTGCCTCAGTGCCCAATTGCAGATTCAAGAGTATTCATTAGGGTTTTCACTTCAGTCAATTTTGTTTATTTTTTTTGCAATCAATTTTGGAGTATTCCCATCACACCAAAACGATGTCCCAAACCCATCCTCAGTCACCCTTCATTCCCCCCAGGCAGCCAGTGACCTGCTTTCTGTTTCTATGAACTCACCTTTCTGACTACTGCATATAAATAAAATCATAATTATATGGTGGTTTTTTTTTTAATTTTTTAAAATTATTTTTATTCTTGTTTCAGAACATTTGCTTATTCACTCATTTTTATGGCCGTCTCAGCCCACCCCAAGGTCAGGGCTGGCGCAGCATGTGGTGCCGGGGATCGAACCGCAGTCCCTGAAGCCGCCCAAGCTTCCCCAAGCAGGGACTTTAGACCACTGAGCCATCCCGCTGGGCCCCTATATGGTGGTTTTGAAGTCCATATATTTTGTCCCATGTATCTGTATTTCTTTCCTTTTTATTGCTGAATAGTTGTTAATTGTATGGATATGCACCTTTCTTTTTCTTTCTTTGAGGTAGAATCTCCCTGTGTTGTGTAGGTTGGTGTTGAATTCTTGCACACAAGCAAACCCCGGCCTCAGCCTGTGCCTGGCTTTTTTTCTTCTTGAATCTGCTTGTAAGTCAGTGGACATTTGGATTATTTCTATTTTTGACAATCCAAAAGTTATTGTGAATCATGTGCAAATCTTTCTGTGGACTTGTTTCATTTCTGTTGGGCAGACAAGTAGAACTGTTGAGTCATATTGTAAATGTATGTATGCACACATCTGTAATCCCAACACTTGGAAGGCTGAGGCAGGAAGATCACTGTGAGCTCCAGGGCAGCCTGGACTATATGCGAGTTCAATCCCAGCCTGGAACAAATAGTGAGACTCTGTTTCCAGAAAATAAAAAATAAATACAAAGAAAAAAACTACCAAACTGCTTTCCAAAGTGGCCGTATGCTTTTACATTCCCAACAGCAATACATGAGTGTTTTGGCTTTGCTACACACTTACAAGCATAAGCACTTTGTGCTGGGGATTGAACCCGGGGTCTTGTACATATTAAGCATATACTCTACTGTTGAGCTATATTCCAAATTATAGTCATCTCAATTGGTGTGAAGTAATATGTCATTATAAGATTTTCCCACCCTGTGGATTGTAGTTGTATTTTATTGTGATAAAACACATAAAATTAACCGTATGAAATGAACCCTTTTCAAGTGTATAGCTCAGCATTGTTAAGTATATTCACATATTGCAGCACATGTAAGAATTTCCCTCATTTTTAAGTCTGAATAATATTCTGCTCAATATATATACAGTACCATGTTCTGTTTATCTGTTCATCTGTCAGTGGACACCTAGGTTGTCTTGGTTACTGTAGGACTATTGCTGCCATGCAGGCAGCGGTATGATATATCTTCAGGACCCCATGTTCCTTTCTTTTGGGTACATAACAAGAAGTGGAGTTATTGGATCATGTGATAATTCTATTTTTGTTTTCTTAAGAAACTGTCATCCTTTTTTTCCACAGTGGCTCTACTATTTTGCGTTCCTAAACAACAGAGAACAGTGATTGCAGTTCTTTCCCATCTTTGCTAGGAATTGTTGTTTCTGCTTTGTTCTTATAGGTATTCTTATGTAGGTGAAGTGATATTCGAATTTTGATGTGCATTTTCCCGTTGAATACTGATATTAATTATTTTTTCATGTGCTTTTATACCATGCATACATCTCTGAAGAAATGGCTACTCAAATACTTTGCTTATTTTTAAATTGAGTTGTCTTTTATTATTTAATTGCAGAAGTTTTTTTCTTTATTGTACTGAGTATAGGTTCTTTATAGTATACAATTTATAGATTTTTTTTTTTTTTAGGCTGGAGGTGGGGCACAGTACTGGGAATTTGTCTTAGTTACTTTTTGCTCATTGCTGGGATAAATACCCGACACTCAAAATGAAGGAAGGAAAGGTTTATTTAGCTCACAGTTTGTAGAGGTTTCAGTCCATATTCGGCTGGCCCAAGGCTGAGTGGAGCAGGGCAGAGAGCATCCAGTTCATGGCGGTGGAACAGCAACAAAATGGTGGCAGAGGCAGCCAATGAATCAGGGCAGCAGAGCAGCAGCAACAGCTCGAGTCTGTCTCTCTGCCTCTTTTTATATTACATCCAGGCTCTCCACCTTAGCCTCAGCCTTAGGCTACACCCATAATCCCATCAGTACTAAAACCCATGATCCCAGGGATCATGGATCAAGTCTCAAACTCTAGAAGTCCCCGCCCAATGACTACATGAGGCTTTGGTGGGGGGCAACTAATCATAAACTGTAACAGAATTCTATTGAATTCATGTTAGGCAAGCTGTCTGTCACTGAGCACATTACCAGTCCTTTTCAGTTCTGAGACAGAGTCTCACTAAGTTGCCTAGGCTGCCATTCAGCTTGCGATCCTTCTGCTTCAGCCTCGTGAGTAGCTATGACAGGTGGGTGTATGCATTCAGGATGCTAATACTCTGTGATGGTGGTAGTTGGTTTTGTTATTGGGAATCTAACTCAGAACCAGGTGCTTATGCTGCTGAGCTATATCCCCAGCCCCTTGTTTCTGAGATGAATGTTGCTGTGTAGTTCAGGCTGGGCTTGAACTCACTATGTAGCCCAGGCTGGCTTCAAACTCTTGGTGATCTTCCTACTTCCGCCACTCGAATAATGATATCTCTTAAAACACAAAATTTCAATGAAGTGTCTGATTAGGGGCCAAGGATTCAATCTCCTGGGCCTGCCATGCGGCCCCATCCCTAGGGTACAGTGAGACAGTGATTGAGACTGGATGTGGTTGCTCACGCCTATAATCGCAGCATTTGGGAGGGTGAGAAACAGGAGAATCACCATGAGTCCAGTCTGTGTAATGAGGCCCTGGAGACATAAAAATAAATAAGTAAATAAATATTTCTGACTTTTGCTGACATCTCACTTGTAGTACCATGTCTGAGGAATCTTCCCCATTCAATGTTGTGAATATTCTTGCGGGTTTTTTTCTAAGAGTTTAATATTGTACTTTTCATTCTTTCACTTAGGTACTTTGGTTGCTTTCACTTGGGTCCATTTTTAGTTGACAATATGACCTTGTTCTTAACTAGAACAAATGTGTTAGTGTCCATCCCCAAATGAAGGTATCATTCTTTTCTCCAAAGTTGGATGGATCTTCATAAAGTGGGAATTAGATAAAATAAGTTTTTATTCCTTTCAGTATTCCTTGTTGAAGCTCTTCTCTTTGCTGTCTCCACTTTCTTTAGTTTTGGTTTGAAGTTTTATATCCAGGTAAAATTCTGGATGGTGAGAAGTGGGTCTTTCCTTTTTATAGAACGGGCTGGGGTGATTTTGTAAAGGGAAGGAGAAAAAGGGTCACAGGTACAGATTGGTGGCTGTACAGGGCTAAGAAGAGAGCAGACTAGAGCTGATTGCTACGAGGTTTCTTTTCTTTCTTTCTTTTTCTTTTTTAATGTTCACTATCACTGAAAAGGAAATAGTCTAGGCAAAAAGTATGGATACTAGTACCTAAAAGAGGAAATACAAATGACTTAATAACATATGGAAGAATACTTAATCTCACTGTTAATTAGAAGAGGTACAAATAAGAAGCAACGATAAACAAAATTTTTTTTCAAGGTGAAAAAAGTTTATTTATTCACATTGGATTAAGGACAATTTGTTTTTTTTGTTTGTTTATTTTATTTTATTTTTTAGAGAAAAATGTAACAATGGTTACATTACATATTTTCATCAAATCAGCATAGACAGAGGTATGTAACACTGATTGATTAAACATTAACACTTTCAATAAGCATTTTTTTAACTCTTCCAAATACATTTTGTATTTAAGTCACTCTTCTGAAAAAAAAAAGTTATAGGGGTTGAAAATGCAGAAAACACAAAGTCCTGAGATTGGTTCCTGGTACCGCCCAAAATTTATTTATTTATTTATTTGTTTGTTTGTTTATTTATTTATTTATTCTTTTGAGTTCTTACACTAGGGAGACTATATGATATTTGCATATGTAGGTCTGGTTTATTTCATTTATAAGTATACTTTCAAGATATATCCATTTATATATGAAGTCTTCTAGTTTATCATTCCATATAGCTGAGTAATATTCCATTTTATGAAAATACCACATCTTTTTCAACCATTCTTCAGATGATGGGCATTTTGGTTGTTTCCAAGATTTGGCTATCACAAATTGTGCTGCTGTGAACATAGGTGCACAGATATCACTATGATATGATGCTTTCAGTTCTTCTGGAAAAAATTCCCAGTGGGGGATAGCTGGATTGAATAGGATTTCCAGCTGTAGTTTTTTAAGAATCTCCACATTGCTTTCCATAATGGTTGCACCAGTCTGCATTCCAACCAGCAGTGGAGAAGTGTTCCTTTTTCCCCACAGCCTCTCCAACATTTTTTTTTTTTATAGTAGCCATTCTTTCTGGAGTGAGATGGTATCTAAGTGTTGTTTTGATTTGCATTTCATGAATGGCTAGCAATGTGGAGCATTTCTTCATGTATGTATAGGCTTGTTGAATTTCTTTCTCTGAGAAGTGTGTGTTCATCTCAGATGCCCACTTCTGGACTGGATCTTTAAATTTTGGGACCCTAATGGTTTTTATAGAAGACCTTTGTCTTAATATTTATTAGTTAAAATCTTTTTTGAAATTTGTGGGTTGTCTTTTCACTCTGTTGATAGTTTCTTTTGACGTGAAAAAACTTCTCAGCCAGAGGAGGTCCCATTTGTTGATTCTGGCAAGTGTTAAACATGTATTTTGATTCTTGTCCATGAATCTTTTGCCTACCCCAATGTCTTCAAGATTTCCACTGACTTTCTCCTCTAGGAGGTTTAGGATTTCTCCTTTAATATTTATATCTTTAATCCATTTTGATTTTAGTTTAGTGCATGGTGATAGACCTGGGTCAAGTTTTAGTTTTCGACAAGTAGAGAGCCAATTTTTCCCGTGCCATTTGTTAAAGAGGATATCTTTCTTCCAGTAAACATATTTGGCCCCTTTGTCAAAAATAAGGTGGCTGAGTATGTTTGTATTTACTTCTGCACCTTCTAATCTATTCCACTGATCCTCAGGTCTATTTTTTTGCCTTACCATGCTGATTTTATCACGGTAGCTCTGTAGTATAATTTTAGGTCAGGAATTGTAATGCCTCTTGTCTTACCTTTGTTGCCTAGGATTGTTTTTGCAATTCTGGGTCTTTTTTGATTCTAAATAAATTGTAGAAATGACTTCTTCAGATCTGTGAGGCATGTTGATGGTGTTTGGATAGGAAGTGCATTAAATCTGTACAACAATTTAGGGAGTATGGCCATCTTCACAATGTTGGTTCTTCCTATCCAGGAGAAGGGAATATCTTTCAATTTTCTGAAATATTCTAGGGTCTCTGTTTTCAGAGTACTGTAGTTTTCATTGAAAAGCTCTTTTACTTCTTTAGTTAGGTTAATTCCTAAGTATTTCATTTTCTTTGGTGCTATTGTAAAAGGTATTATTTCTCTAATTTCCCTCTCAGTGTGTTTGTTATCTGTATAGAGGAATGCCACTGACTTTTGGGTGTTGACTTTGTATTCTGCTATGCTACTGAATTTGTGTATTAATTCTAGTAGCTTGTTGGTGGAGTTTTTGGGGTCTTCCAAATAAATTATCATGTCATCTGCAAATAATGATAATTTAACTTTTTTACCTATTTTTATTCCTTTTATTTCTCTCTCTTGTCTAATGGCTGTAGTTAATGATTCCAGAACTATGCTGAATAGGAGTGGTGATAGAGGATATCCTTATTTTGTACCAGATTTGAGGGTAAAAGGCTTTAGTTTTTCCCCATTTAGAATTGTGTTAGCTGTTGGATTGTCATAGATGGCTTTTATCAGATTGAAGTAGAGACCCTCTAGTCCAAATTTCTGCAACACTTTGAACATGAATGAGTGTTGCACTTTGTCAAAAACCTTTTCTGCATCAGTTGAAACAATCATGTGATTTTTAGCTTTGGCTCTGTTGATATAGTGTATCACATTTATAGATTTGCATATATTGAACCATCCCTGCATTCCTGGGATGAATCCTACCTGGTCATGGTATATAATCTTCTTGATGATTTGTTGTATTTTAGGGGTGAGGATTTTATTGAGAATTTTTGCATATATGTTCATCAGAGAAACTGACCTTTTTTAGTTGTGTCTCTTTCTGGTTTCGGTGTAATACTTGCTTCTAGGAATGATTTTGGGAAGATTGCTTCCTTTTCAGTTTCATTGAAGAATTTGAGAAGTGTTGGGCTTATGTCTTCTATAAATTTCTTGTAGAATTCAGTGGTGAATCCATCAGGTTCTTGACTTTTCTTTGTCGGTAGGCTTTTTATTACATTTTGTATTTCATAGGTTGTTGAGAGTTCTTATATCTTCTTGATTCAGTTTTGATAATTTATACTTTTCTAGGAATCTGTCCCTTTCTTCTGTGTCTTTAATTCTGTGAGAGTAAAGATACTCAAAGTAGCTATTTATGATCTTCTGAATCTCTGTTGGGTCTATAGTAATTTCACCCTTTTCATTCCTTATTGCTTGAATTTGAATCATTTCTTTCCTCTTTTTGATGAGGTTAGCTAGGGGATTATCAATTTTATTTAATCTTTCAGAGAACCAGCTTTTGAATTCATTAATTCTTTGTATTGTTTGCTTTGTCTCAAGTGAATTGATTTCTGCTCTAATCTTTGTAATTTCCTCCTATCTTTGGACTTTGAATTTTGTTTGCTCTTTCATTTCTAGTTTGTTTAGGTGTTGCATTAGAGTATTTATTTGTTCCTGTTCTGTTTTCTTAATATGTGAGTTCAGGGCTATAAATTTCCCTCTAAGAACTGCCTTCATTGCATCTCATAAATTCCGGTAGGTTGTGTTTGAATTTTCATTAAATTGTAGATATTGTTTAATTTCTTGTTTAATTTCATCTGTAACACACTGGTTGCTGAGAAGGGTACTGTTTAATTTCCACATATTTCTGGGGTTCTTGTGGTTTCTTTTGTCATTTCAATTTGATTACACTGTGGTCAGATAATATGCATGGGATAATTTCTGTTTTCTTGCATATACTTAAGCATAACCTATGGATTAATATATGGTATATTTTAGAAAATGTCCCATGTGCAGCTGAAAAAAATGTGCATTCTGAAGTGTTTGGGTGGAACACTCTGTGGATGTCCACTAAGTTCAGTTGTTCCAGGTTCCAATTCAGGTCTGCTACTTCTTTGCTAAGTTTTTGTCTGCTTGACCTATCTTTTTGGAATAAAGGGGTGTTAAGGTCTCCTGTTAAGATTGTGGTATTGGATATGAGATTTTTCATGTCTTTTAAGGTTTGTCTTATATAACTTAGTGCTCCCATGTTTGGTGCATACGTATTTATGAATGTTATCTGTTTGTTTTGAATTTTTACCCTAACCAGTATGTAGCAGCCTTCTTTATTTTGTTTGACCAAACTTTGTTTGAAGTTTAGAGTGTCTGCAAACAAGACTGCTACCCCTGCTTTTTTCTGAGGTGCTGGAGCAGGTAGTACTGTTTTCCATCCTTTAAATTTTAGCCTATGAGTTTCTTTATGAGTTAAGTGTGCTTCTTGTATACAGCATATGGTTGGATTTTTGCTTCCTTATCCACTCTGCCAGTCTATGTCTTTTAATTGGAGAACTGAATCCATTTACATTGATGGTTATAATTGAAATGTATTGAATTATGATTGACGTTGTACTACTGTTTATCTCTTTTTCTCCTGTGTTTAATTGGTTTCCCTATTTGGTGGGTTCTTTCTGTTCTCATTTGTTGAGTTTGGGTTGTTTTGGCCTCTCTCTAAAATGTTTTTTAGTATACCTTGTAGGGTTGGCTTTGACGTCATAAAATTCTTTAGTTGTTCCTTATCATGGAAGTATTTCATTTCTCTCTCATACTTGAAGGAGAGAGTTTTTCTGGGTCTAGCAGTCCTGGCTGGAATTTGTTTTCATGGAGGACTTGAAGCACTGTGCTCCCTGCTCTTCTTGACTTCATGGTTTGTGAAGAGAAATCTGCTGTTATTTTGATGGGTTTTCCTTTAAATGTGATCTGTTTCTTTTCTCTAGCAGCTTTTCTATTATTCTTTTGCTGGATTTCTGGGATCTTGCCTATTATATGTCTGGTTGTGTTTTTGGTCAGGTTGATATTATTTGGAATTCTATATGGTTCAGTTATCTCAATGTCTGATTGTTTTCTCAAATTTGGGAAGTTTTCTGCTATTACTTCTGCCCATATTCTATTTATATCATTTGTGTATACTCCTTCTTTCTCATTGATTCCTATTAATCTCATGTTGTTCATTTTTTCATCATCTTGAAGATGTTGAATTATGTTTCCTGCATCCTGGTTGTTTTGAAGGGATTCTTTCTTATCTTTTCACTAGCTGTGACTGTGTCTTCAAGATCTGAGACTCTATCTTCACTTTGGTTCATATAATTTTGCCAGCTTGTGATTGAGATTTTATTTTCTTGTATATCTCTTTGAAACTGTTTCATGTGATCTATTTCTTTCCTATATTGCTCAGGGAATCCATCATTTTTCTATTCTACTCTAATTTTTTTTATCTATGCCTTCTTTAGTAGTACTGAAGTCTCTCATTATACTTATCCTTTCTCTCTCTAGTTCAGAGATTATTTCTGCTGTTTTCTTCTCTACCCTTCTGTAGTTGTTTCCCTACTTTAGATGCTATTAATTTAGAGATGTCTTTTTTAACTTCAGAGGTTATTTCTGTCCTGGTTTCCTCTATATGTTTCTGCAGTTGTTTTTCCACTTCAGAATCTATTAATTCATTCGTTAATTTTTTAATTTCACATGTTATCTCTGATTTGAGTTGCTCTAAACCAGTGGTTCTCAACCTTTCTAATGCTGTGACCCCACAATACAGTTCTTCATGTTGTGGTGACCGCAAGACAAAAATAATTTTGGTGGCTACTTCAAAACTGTAATTTTGCTACAGTTATGATTCAGAATAAAATAATAAAATAATATACGTATTTTCTGATGACTTTAGGTGACCCCTGTGTTTTGGTCGTTCAACCCCCGCCAGGGTCGGGACCTACAGGTTGAGAACCGCTGCTCTATACGTTTCTACACTTATCTGTCTACCTCAAAAGCTGTCGATTCAGAGATTTCATCTGCATGATTCCCATTTTCTTGTATGGTAGTGTCTCCTGTATCTGTTACAGGTGGGCTCGGGACCTGAGGTTGCATTTTGCTCCTTGTCTGTATCACTCTGTATAGCAGTAACCTTTGGTGCAGGACTGCGTGCCCACAGGTTAGTCATTCAGTCTGAGCTTCTGGGTTGGCTGAGCTGCTTGTAGGCTGGGGGAGGGAGGTCTCACTCACCTGGTGGGCCTCGCTGCTGGATAGGCTACACTTGCATCGGGCTGGAGGTCTGACTTGCTTGGTGGACCTGGTGCTGGATAAGCTAGACTTGTATCTGGCTGAAGGTCTGACTCACATGGCGGGCCTAGTTGCTGGATAGGCTGCGCTTGCAGTGGGCCAGAGGAGGTCTGACATAGTAGGCCTGATGCTGGATAGGCTGCACTTGCAGCAGGCTGGAGGAGATCTCAGGTGGCTGGAGGTCTCAGGTGGGCAGGTGGAGGTCTCAGGCAGCCAGAGGAGGTCTCTGCTACTAGGTTTCTTTTGGGAATGATTGTGCAACTTTGTGAAAATGTCTTATTGTTTCTTTTTCTTCTTTATTTTAATGGTGAGCTTTATTTTTTCTGCCTTTTAGTCTTATGCTCCTTAGAAGAATAAATCAATTCTGTAACTGACTGTTACTGGCTATTAGGAGTCTCCCGTCCTGCTGGTCCACCCTCAGATGTTCAATCAACCATCCTTCATAAATGTGTGAGCAGGGCCATGGAGATAAGTCAGTGTTCTAAGTACCTGCCTAGGCAAGCACAAGGACCCAGGTTTGATCCCAGTACAACATGCCATGTTGGCCACTAAGACTGGACATGGTGGCTCACTCCTGTAATCCAGTACAAGGGAGGCTTAAACAGGAAGATCACTATGAGTCCAAGTTGCATAGTGAGACCCTATATCAAGTACATAAAAATAAATAAATAAGTCATAGGACCAGCAAAATAGTTCAGCAGTCTAAAGCACCTGCTTAAGCAAGCTTAGGCAGGCATAGGGGCCCATGGTTCAATCCCCGGCACCACATGCCACTATAGCCCCATGCTGAGGGCAGACTGAGTCAGCAAATAAAATGGATAAATAAATAAATTAATTAATATGTGAGGAAATTCTTTGTAATTCTTTGTAATCTTTCTCCCTCTGTGCATCTGTCCCTCTCAAGCATATGCATACACCCTCACATACACCAGCCATACTGGTTCCTTTCTTTGGGGAACCCTGACTGGTACCATAATCTGCTTAGATATTCTTCTGCTGACAAACATTTGGATTATTTCTCATCCTTCACTATTGTGAATGGTACTGCTAAGTGAACATGTATGCATAGCTATCTCTTCAAAATCCTGCTTTGAATTCCTTTGGATATATGTCCAGAAGTGGGATTGCTGTATTGTATAATAGTTCTATTTTTAATTATTTGGTTTTGTTTTGGTTTTCTGAGACAGAGTCTTGCTTTGTAATTTATGCAGGCCTTGAACTCATGGCAATCCTCCTGAGTTCTGGGCTTATAGGTGTGCACCACTATGCCTGGCTTTATTTTTATTTATTTATTTATTTATTTATTTATTTATTTATTTATTTTTATGTATTTAGTACAGAATATTCAGGATTGCACTACACAGATCAGACTCATAGAGATCCTCCCGTTTTCAGCCTTCCAAGCTCTGGGACTACAGCTCATGCCACCGTGCCCAGTCACAGTAGTCTCAGTGTACCCCAGGGGCAGGGCTGGCATGGCATACCAGAGGATCAAACCCTGGTCCCTGCACCTACCTAAACTGGTGCTTTAGTGTGCTGAGATATCTGACTGGCTCTTTATTTTTAACTATTTGAAGATTCAATACTGTTTTTCCCAGTGCTTATGGCATTTCACCTTCTCACTACTAGTGCACAGGGTTTCCTCTCCACAAGTCTGTGAGTACTTGTCATTTTCATATTTCTACAAAGAGCCATCCTCATAGGTATGAAGTGATATTTCATTATGGTTTTGATTCACATTTCCCTAATGATTAATAATTCTGAGAATCTCTTCACATTGACTTTTATATTTTGTTGAAGGAATGCTTATTCAATGCTTTTGTCCACTTTTTCTATTTTTTTATTGGTGCACACAGGCCATGTTACCCACTTTTGAATTGGGTTTTTGTTGTTATTGTTGGCTTGTATGAGTTATTTATGTATTCTTTAGTTTTATATAAGTAACTTTCAGGGGTCTGGCGGGATGGCTCAGTGGTCTAAAGCCCTGCTTGGGAAAGCTTGGGTGGCTTCAGGGACCACGGTTCGATCCCCGGCACCACATGCTGCACCAGCCCTGCCCTCGGGGAAGGCTGAGCCAGCCATAAAAATGGGTGAATAAACAAAGGTTCTGAAACAAGAAAAAATAAAATAAAATAAAATAAATAAGTAATTTTCAATATTTCCTGTCATTTCATGGATTATCTTACTTGAATAGTGTACTTTGGTACATAAATTTTTAAAATCATTTTATTTTATTTTATTTGCGATAGGCTCTTGATTTGTCATTTAAACTTGAACTCACTATGTAGCCCAGGGTAGCCTGAAACTCAGTCATCTACTGCCTCAGCCTTCTGAGTGCTGGGATTACAGGCATGTGCCAACACACCCAGCTAAAAGGTTGGGTTTTTTTTTTTTTTTTTTGTCTTTCTGAGATAAGGTCTCGCTATGCAGTATGCAGTCCCCCCTACCTCAGCCTCCCAAGTGCTGGGATTACAGGTGTGTGCTGCCATGCCTGGCTCCAGCTAAAAGTTTTTAATTTTGATGTAATCTAGTTATCTGGTTTTTCCTTTTGCTATCTGTGCTTTTAGTGTTATATTTAAAAAAAAAATCATTGAAAAATGCAGTGTTAGGAAGCTTTTTTCTAATGTGTTTTTTTTTTTTTTTCTTGTTTCAGAACTTTTGTTTGTTTATTTATTTATTTTTATGGCCGGCTCAGCGTGCCCTGAGGGCAGGGCTGGCGCAGCATGTGGTGCCAGGGATTGAACCACGGTCCCTGCAGCCGCCTAAGCTTTCCTAAACAGGCGCTTTAGACCACTGAGCCATCCTGCTGGGCCTTTTCTAATGTTTTGTTATCAGAGACAATAGTTTTTAGCTCTTCAGTTTAGGTCTTTGATCTATTTTATGTTAATTTTTGCACATGACGTGAGGCTCCCCTTCGTTTTTTTCCTGTGTCACACTCTTCTCTCGTTGTTGGGACAAATACCTGACACCCAAAATGAAGGAAGGAGAGGTTTATTTAGCTCATAGCTACTGGAGGTTTGAGTCCACTCAGGCTCCAAGTCTGAGTGGAACAGGGTAGAGAGCTTCCTGTTCATGGCAGTGGGACAGCAACAAATCGTAACAGAAGCAACTGATCAACCAGGACAACAGAGACCAACAGAGAAAGAGTCTGTTTCTCTTATAATACATTCAGGCTATCCCCCCAGGCTGGGGAAGGTGCACACACCCATAGTCCTAGCAATACTAAGGTCAATAATCCCAGCAGTACTAAGACACATAATCCCAGTGGATCATGAGTTATTCCCAACTCTAAAAGTCCCCACCCCATAACTGCATGAGGCTTTGGGGGACAACTAGACACAAACCATAACACCCTATATAATCTAGTTTATTCAGCACCATTTGACAGAGAGACAATTTTCTTCTCCAATAAATTGCCTTAGCACACAGCCAAATTATTTGACCATATATGTGACAGTATATTTATGGGCCCTGTCTGTGTATATATGTCATCATGCTTTAATTCTTGTAATTTGTAGTAAGTTGTTGTTTTGTTTTTTAACAGTACTGGACCTTTACACTGAGCCACAGCCCTAGCCCTTATTATTGTTATTTTGGTGTCACTATGTCACTGGATTAACCAGTGTGGGCTTGAACTTGAGATCCTCCTGCTGCAGCCTTTCAGAATGCAGAGAAGACAGGAGCATGCTTCCATACTCGGCCTCATAGTAAGTTTTGAGATCAGGAAATATGAGAACTCCAACTGTACTGTTCTCTAGATTTGTTTTTATGTTGAATTTCCTTAAGATTCTAAATGAATTTTGTGATGGATGCTTCTCTTTTTGCCAAAAGCAATGTTGAGGTTCTTATGTGGATTTCTTTGGATATTATTGCCGTCTTTAAAATATTAAGTCCTTCAAGAACTTAAGGGCATAACACAGCTGAATGTGTTATGGATTAAACAACGAAGTGACTGGAAGCAGACAAAGCAGAAAACATCAACAGTAAAATATTAAGTCCTTTAAATCATGAGCATGAGATCTCTTTGTATTTATTGATGTCTTTCTTTCTTTCTTTTTTTCTTTCTTTCTTTCTTTCTTTCTTTCTTTCTTTCTTTCTTTCTTTCTTTCTTTCTTTGTACTGGGGATCAAACTTAGAACCTTGCACTTGCCAGGCAAGAACTTATGCTAATGAGCTATGTCCTCTCTTATTTTCTTCAGTAGTGTTTTATAATTTTTGATGTATATCTTTCACCTCCTTTTTAAAGTTTATTCCTTAGTATTTTATTATTTTTGATGTCGTGATATATTGAATTATTTTCTTAGTTTCCTTAAATATTATTTATTATTAGCGAGTAGAAGCACAACTGATTCTTGCAAGTTTGATTTTGCATCTTTCAATTTAGCTGAATATGTCTACCAAAATTGACTACCTAAATTAGTTCTAATGGCTTTTTGCATGTTACTTTTAGAGTTTTCTATATAGATGATCATGTCATCAGTGAGTAAAGGTCAGTTTGTTGCCTCCTTTCCAACTGGGGTACTTTTCATTCATTGCTTTTGCTCCGGCTGACATATCCAGTACTATGTTGGATGGAAGTGGTCAAAGTGGGTATCCTGTTCTCTTTCCTTTTTTTTTTTTTTTAAATATTTAGTTCAGGGTCTCACTATGCAGCTTGGACCCATAGTGATCCTCGTGTTTTCAGCCTCCCAAGCCCTGGGATCACAGGTGCATGTTACCATGCCCAGTATCAATCACAAATCTCTGCTCTCCCTGGGGGTGGAGCCAGCATAGCACATCAGGGACCGAACCCCAGTCCCTGCATCTGCCTACGCAGGCACTTCAGTCCACTGAGCTATCAGGCTGTCTCCCTGTTCTCTTTCTTGATTGAGCATTTGGGATTTTCATTTTCTTTGTTATGTTGAGGTGGTTTCAGCCTCCTGGGGTTGAGGCAGGAGAGCTGCAAGTTCAATATACAATACAAATTCGGCAAAGAATATTTGCTTGAGTATCTGGCATTTTGGACTTATTTTTGGCTTATCAGTAGGCTGTGTTAGTCTCATACACCTTTGACATTTTAAAGACATAAATTGCTTTGTGTGTGTGTGTGTGTGTGTGTGTGTGTGTGTGTGTGTGTGTGTGTGTGGCTGGCTGGCTTAGTCCACCCTGGGGATGGTGGTGGGGCTTGGACTGCAGTCCCTGAATACTTGCCTAAATTTGCCTAAATTTGCCTAAACAGGCACTTTAGACTGCTGAACTATCTCACTGGCCTGCCTTTCTTTCTTTCTTTCTTTTGTTCCTTCCTTCCTTCCATTCTGATCTCACTATGTAGGCCAGGCTGGCCTTGAACCTATGAGCCTCTGCCTCAGCCTCTCAAGTGCAGGGATTACAGGCATGTGTCACTACACCCCATAAAGCATTAATTGTTTCTGGATATAGGATTGGCTGATGGCCCTTAAGCTCTAGCATTTCTGTGGAGCCCCTGGATGGTATTGTTCATCTTGTTGACATTGTTTCTAGTCAGGCTTCCCAGGGATCATGTGCTAATACCTAGCCAGGAATGGAGAGAATAGGTTGTGTTCGTTATGTGGCATAGGCTGCATATCAATTTGTAATCTCTAGTAAGAGAGGTTTTTAATATGTATGAATTAGTCAGAGAAAACCCCATCTGAGAAATGTTAGCAAAACAATGAGCCTGACTGTAGACATTTACTTTATTATATATTAAAGGGACAGCTGAGTCTTAATTGAATGCATTGCTAGGGTTTGGACTGATCTGTGATTGAAGCTAATGAGATCAACATCAAATGCTTAAGGCTCAGCATGCACAATTTGTAAATGTATTATGATGAACTTGAAAGCTATTGCCTCTTGTCCAGAGAGAGCAGAATATTTTCTAGGTCTCTTTAAGGAAGCTAAAATGAAGAAACGACCAAATAAAAGGTTACTTACAATTTAGTTTTGGGTAATATATTAGCATATTGCACATACAATAAATAATAGAGACCCTAGGCATACTAGGCTTTGGTTTGGTATTATGGATTGAAGCTAGAAACATTGAACTTAGTTATACCCTCAGCCTCCTTCCTTCTCTGTCTGCCCCAGTCCCTTCTCTCTTCCCTTCCCCCTCTGCCTTTTCCTCACTTCCCTTTCCATCTCTTCTGTCCCCATCCCTCTATCTCCATCTCCTCATTTTTTAAATTTTGAGACAGGATTTTTCTAATTCACTAAGTTGCTTAGAATTGGTTAGAACAGGCAGTCTTCTTGCCTCAGCCTCAGCCTGGTATTATAGGTGTGTGTTGCCATGCCTGGCCTGTGTTTCTGTATTTATGCAGAATTTTCTAAGGAAAAGAAGACACAGTTTGGTAGGCATGACTGTGCTAAATTCCTGGGAAGTTATGTTCCAAAAGTGTCAGGGACTTACAGTGAAGAGAGCCTTGACTTAGGGTCAGAAGATTGGTATTATATGATTTTTTTTACATTGTAACCTTGGCCTTTCTTAGTGGACAGATAGCCCACCTCCCCTCTATTAGCCTTAGATTCTCATCCTTGGCCCTTGAGTGATAATAAGATGGGAAAAGTGGATGTAAAAAGTTGTTTTTGGGGGCTAGGGAAAGGTCTACAGGGTGTTCAGGTCTCACTACTAGATCAGACTCATGGTAATTCACCTGTTTTCAGCCTCCCAAGAGCTGGGATTACAGGCCATGCCACCATGTCCGGTCTCAATTGCCATCTAACATGCCATCTAGCATGCCCTAGGGGCTGGGCCGGCTTGGCAGGACAGGGGATTGAACCCCCCACCCCTGCACCTGAATGTGAAAAGAGTGTACAGTGCTATTCAAGTATTGCATTGGCCAAGATGATAGACGATTCCAGGTTCAGAAATGGCCCATCAGCTTCTTGTGTTACTCAAGCCGTGTTCTAATTTTCACCTTAGTTCTGTGATTACTTTTATCAGTTGTGCATGTGTACAGAGGGTTCTAGTTAACAGAAAGGAGTGTTCTGGTTGCTGAACAATGGGTTGAAATATCAAGCCCTATTGGCAATGATGGCAACCGTTTAGAGCTAGTGATGACAAGCAGCTGCTGTGGCACTTGTGCCCCAGGTCCACCCGCAGTACTCTATGAGCTGGATTGGTGTGACTTGGTGGCACCTGCCTCCTTTAGGAAAATGCGAGACCCTGAGGACTTGTAGGGGCTTTTACTGATGCCAAGATACTGTACAGAACCTGTTCCACTGATGCAGTCTTTTATCTCGTCATCTAAATCTACAGTGTTGAGAGTTCTTTAAGATACCTTTGAAAATCATGAGTTACAGAATCAGAAATTGTTTATCAAGACAGATCTCCTATTGTGTATTCCTCAAATAGGATTCTCTTCATTAGTACAATGTGAATATGGTAGGTTATGTGTGTATGTACACACATATATTTATTATGTTTGTATATAATTTCTTATTACACTGGTTCAGGCAAGTAAAGCCTATGAGCAGCATACTCAAGCACCCACTAACATTAGTGGCTTTAAGAACGTGATGTGTAGGGCCAGGAGTGATCCCAGCATTTTGGGAGGTGAAGGCAGGAGGATCACAAGTGGAAGCCCAGCCTTGGCAACTTAGTGAGTTAGCACAACCTTGTCTCAAAATAAAAAATAAAAGTCTGAGCATACAGCCCAGTAATACTTCCAAAACAAAATAGTAGTTGGGCCTAGTATCCTCCAGTCTGAGCTTAGAGTCTTCATTATTAGCATATTAGATTCCTAGGGCAACCATAAGAAGGTACACCAGACAAGGTAGAAAAATACAACAGAAATGTAGTCTCTGGCAGTGGAAGTCTAAATTCAAGTGTTGGCTGTAGGCACGGATGGTTCCTTCTGGAGACTGTGGGAAAGCCTGTTTCATGCCTCTCTCTTAGCTTCAGGGAGTCACCACTACCCCAATATTCCTTGGCTGCTGGCTCTGTCCTTCCAGAACCTCTGCTGCTATCCTATGGTGTTTTCCCTCTTTGTTGCCCCGTAACGTTAGTCACTGTGTGGGGACTTGCCCTAATCTAAAATCACTTTATCTGAGTATAGCATGACTACATCTATCACGATCCCCTCTTCAAATACACCTGTGCCCTCCATTGGGGGTTTCACTTTCCATAGTTTCAGTTACCGACAGTCATCCATGAACTGAAAATATTTGTGGACAATTCCAGAAATAAACAATCTGTGAGTTTTAAGTTGTGTACCACCCTGAATAACGTGGTGAAATCTCGTAGTGCTCTGCACTGTCTTGGCCAGGACGTGAACCACCCCCTCGCCCAGCATTTCCACACTCTACACCTATCAATCACTTAGCCAACTCAGGAGTGAGATCAGCTATTGTGGCATTGTTGATGGACATACAGGCTGTTTCCAGGATTCTACTATTATGAATTATGCTGCTGTAGACATGAGGGTCGTGTATCACTGGAACATGATGACTTTAACTTTTTGGAAAGATACTTGGAAGGGAAATAGCTGGATTGGATAGGATTTCTGTTTTTCATTTTTTGAGGAATCTTCATACATATTTTACTAATTTACTTTCCTACCTGCAATGTAAAAGGGCTCCTTTCTTTCTGGAGTAAGATGGAATCTCCGTGTTGTTTTAATTTACATTTCTCTAATGGCTAGTGATGTTAAACATTTTTTCATGTATTTATTATCCACTTGTACTTCTGAGAAGTATCTGTTCATTTCAGTTACCTTTTTTTTAAATTAGGTTTGTTGAATCTTGATGCTATTTCTTGTGCACATGGGATTCCATCCAGAATGCCCATGCCTATGCTTCCAAGAATTTTTGCCTGTTTTATCTTCCAATAGATTATTTCTGTTTTAATATTTAGAAAAGTTTAAACTGCTGGCCAAATAGCTCAGCAGATTAAAGCACCTGCAAACAGGCGCAGGGGCCTGGGGTTTGATCCCAGGCCTGCTGTGCTGGCCCTGCCCCCAGGGCATGCTGAGACAGCAATTAAGACTTGGGGTGGTGGTGCAGACCTGTAATCCCAGCTCTTGGGAGGCTGTAAACAGGCAGATCACTGAGTCTGATCTAGTAGTGAGCCTCTGAACACCCATTAGATCCTTCCCTAAAATTAAAAAAAAAAAAAAATTTAAAGGAGATCAGAGTGGTAAGGCGATAGGCTGTTTTAATATTTAGATCTTCAGTCCATTTCGTTTTGGTTCAATACATGATGAGAGATACAGGTCAAGAGTTCAGTCTTCTGAGTGTGGGTAGCCAGGTTCCTCAGCATCACTTTTTAAAGAGGCTATTTTTCCTCCAGCACATATTTTTGGCCCCTTTGTCAAAGATCAGGTAGCTGAAGGTGCCCGGAGTTGTTTCTGCATCTGCATTATTCTGTTGCATTGATCAATGTATGTTTTTATACAGAAACACACATTTTAAAGCACATGATTAGAAGATTTCAGGTACTTATTATTTACTTACGAATCAGTGAAACTGGATTCCAAGCTCACACGAGCACATGTTGAAAGGCTGCCCAACTGCTGTAATAAGCAGGGAATCCCTATTATCCTTTCCTAAAAAGATACTAATGAGGAGTGAATGAAAGGCAGACCTGTCAGCCAAATGCGGCTCCTACGACCCAGCTACTAGGGAGGGGAGGCAGGATGATGCCAAGCTGGAGGCCAGGCTGAGCAAGTTAGTGAGCCCCTGTCTCAAAATAAAATTTAAAAACTAGGATCTGGGGATGTAGCTCAGTGATAGAGCACTTGCCTAGTAAGCATAAAACCCTGGATTCAATCCCCAGTACCACACACAAAAGAAGTAGACCTGTCAGCCTGTCTTATGTGATGATATATCAGAGAAGGGGGGGAAATGCTGTCTAATCCCCTGTCATGTCTCTCTATTCACATATGGCCTTTGATAGAGTCTTCTAGACTTTGTGCAGGTTTCAGGTGATCAGCCAGGGACTAAGGAGCCTCAGATTTGGCCTGAAAGATCTCACTTCTGTTCATCACCTGCATTCCCTGGGTGACTTCTTCCAATGACTAGTGTCAGCATTTCTTGTTTCTATTTTTCCACTTATATTTATAAAATAATAAGGACAGCATGCAATGAAATATTCAAGTCAGTGACCCAAATAAACTGGTACACAGAAAATGCTGTCGAGGTAGCTGAGACTGCAGATCAACTCCAAATTTCCCCGTGGGGCAGCTTCAAATGTTGGGCCAGCGGTATAGGGCAGATTCTGGTGTATGGTGACTCATGAGTTTTCAGAATGTGGCAGTCACAGTCAAAGAGGTTCTGGTTCTGGTTCCCTTGAGTAGCAAGTTCTCTAACTGCTGGAGACCTGGTTGTCTCAAGCCTAAAGGTCTAAGTCACTCACTTAGCAGATGCATTCACATAGCATTTGTTCCTCACACTCCTGTGATGGGATGAGCACAGTTCTAGTTCCTGGGAGCATCTTGTAGGGGATTTCTTTCCTCTGGGGATTAGATAACACACAAAAACACAGAGGTGGTGGTGGTGGTGGTTGTGGTGGCAGAAGTGGTAGCGATGGGTGCATTGTATGTCAGATGTTGAATGAAGCCCAGTTAGAGGGACAGAATGCAGGTGGTCAGGATGATGAGGAAATGCTGCTAAGATCACACTTGGGCCAAGTCCTGGGTGGGGAAGAGAGAGAGTGTGCATATTGTGTCTGGGTATTCCATGTATTCCAGCAGACAGAGAGGACCGCAAGGGCAAGGCCTGAGAGAACAATTTGAGAGCAACCCAATTGGGACCCCTCCTGTTTCTCAGGAGCTATTGCTCTTCACCATTCCTATTCTCCAATAAATCAATAAATTTTCCTACAAGAGAGAGAAGAGAGAGAGAGAGAGAAAGAGAGAGAGAGAGAGAGAGAGAGAGAGAGAGAGAGAGAGAGAGAGAGAGAGAGAGGTCAAAGTAGGGAATTAATTGGATCAAAGAGTTGGTATTTGTTTGGGCTCTGGGTGAGAAAGGTGAGGACTTCAGCATTGGTGCCAGGCCAGATGCCAGCAAAGTTGTATGGATCTGACCTTCCTCTAGCATAAAGCCCAGGTCGCCATAGCCTCCTTTCACGGGCTTTGAAGGCCCCGCTAGAGGGCACTGTGCTGCTATAGAGCAGGAGTAGAAAACCACAGTGCAGCCTTTGGGCCAACTGCTCCCAACTCCTTTTTTACAGAGCTGTGCAAATTACTCTGAGGGTGAGCCCACAACTCCCCCACAATGCCTCAACAAGATGGGTTTATGCAGTTGTAATATAATTTGTAATTGTTTTGCATATTTTATATTCTGACCTGGGGTCCTCTTGACTTCCTAAATGATTTTTGTAAAAATTTTGCATATATAGGGTTCACTATGTGCCGCAAAGGTCAGTCAGTTTTGGCAAATGCATAGTGTCATGTGCCCACAATAACCATGTGCTGTAGAATAATTTCAACATCGTAAAAAGATTCCATGTGTGTTAGTCTGTTTTCTGTTACTATAACAAAATTCCCAAGGTATGTTAATTTTATATTTAAAAAATTTTAGTTATCTCACATTTCTGGAAGTTCAAGGCAGGGCTGTCGCATCAGCTTGGCTCTCCTAACTTCATGGCAGGATGTTGGGGAGTGGCTCAGTGGTAAAGCACTTTCCTATGGCATACAAGGTCCTGAGTTTGATGCCCAGTACCTCCTAAAAGTGAGCCAACAGTGATGGCGGGTAATGACAGTGCATGTGGGAGGAAGAGATCACACAGCCAAAAGGAATCCACAGGTCAGGCATACTCTTATCAACTCTCCCTTACCTCAAGGATCCCACCAGTGTGACCTTAATCTCTTTCAGGGCAGCTTCCCTGGTAAACTAAGCACCGCCTACTAGGTCCCACCCAGTGAAGGTCTCCCCACCTGCCAGCATTGCCACATGGGAGGACACACTTGGGCCATGGCCCTAGGCTTCACTTGTTCAATTCCTTCCATCCCCTTCTGGGGCCTGTCAGCCACTGATTTTTTAGAGTTTTTAGTTTTGCTTTTTCTGAAATGTTGTCTTATTAGAATCATACACTCTGTAGCCTTTTTAGATTGCCTTCTTTCACATATAATATGCATTTATGATTTTTCATGTCTTTTTGTGGCCTGCTTGCTTGTTACCCTTTATCACTTAGTAGTACACCCTTGAGTGGGTGTACTGTAGTGTTTATCCTTTGTCCTGCTGAAGGGGTGGTGACTGTTCCCAGTTTGTTGTACAAAGCATGAAGGTTTCTGCACAAGTTTTCTGCACAAGACACAAGTTTTCACAGCAGCTGAGTAAGAATCGAGTGTGTGACTGCCGTGGTAGGGCTGTACTTAGCTGTGCACCGTCCTCTGCTCCGGAGACTGTCACGCTGTAGAATGAACCTGTGACTTCTTCTGGTTTATGTCTTTTTGACAGTGCCATGTTACTCCTTGTCTCTTTCTGGAGGCTTGGTTGAAATTTCTCCAGAGGAGTATTAAAATTCAAATTGTTTTTAGTGAAATTTGAAATTATGCTAGAACTTCTAAGAGTAGATTCTTAAAAATCTTTTTAATTTTAAAATTTATCCTCAGAGGATTCTACCCTGAGAATTTAATAGATGGGCTGTCTTAGAAGTTGAGGTAATTGAGATATAACAGTAAAAATTTTAAAATAATCATACTGGCATTCCTGAAGGCTTTGGGAATGACGTGAACATTTAATTTGAAATTGCAAGGAAAGTGTCTCAGTGATCTCTCTTTTGAGATACTTAAGGTTTTCTCTATGTAGGCATTAAAATACAAGTTATTTCTGACCACCACTGAAATTCAGGCACATTATAACCTATTATTGATGTTAGATTAGAAAAAAAAGTAACAGGAAAAGGGCTTAGGATCATTTCAGCTTTTAAAAAATAATTTAACAAGCCTTGCTCTATAATATTGATGTATAGTATTAAGCATGTGAAAATGCACAATTTGAGCTTTGGGTTATGGATGTCAAATTGTCTTTACTATTGAGATAATGAACATGCTGAGACAGGAGGATTAGGGAGACTGTCCAAAAAGAGGTTTTTACAAGGGCTGAAGATATAGCTCAGTGCTCATGTCCCTGGGTTCAGTTCACTATAGTCGAGGGGATGGGGCAGACAGAGACAGATGGACAGACAGACAGACCACAATGAGAGACAGAGAGACAGGAGAAAGAATCTTTTTTGCCTCTCAGAGCTTCCTTTGTCCTTGTAAACCAACCTTCTTTTCCATCCAACCCTAAGACACAACTGATCGCTTAAATCAGTTTTATAATGCTTTATGCAAACTTGCCTACATATTGCATATACACTTTCATAAAAGTACATAAGATGGAATCAAAGAGGAAATGCTCTTTATGGTGCAGAGTTTTTCTCTTGCTTCAGCACAGTCATTGCGCGATTCATCTGTGATGGTGAGTGTGTCAGTCCTTGTCTTTATTGGTGAATAGGAAGTATTCCGTTAAGTGGTGCTGCTGACTGATGTGTTGGAGGTTCACATGGTGAAGCTCTGACCCCAGAACATCTGCATGTGGGGTTGGGGCTGCTGGGAGGTAGTTAAGGTAGAATGAGATCATAAGGGTAGGTCATTAACATAGTGCTGTAGGATAGGTGGCCCTCCAAGAAGACCAATGAGGAAAGAGTGGGAGAGCAGTTGCCTCCAGCCAAGAATGGTCCTCTCCAAAACTGTGAGAAGATAAGCTCATGTTGTTTCAGCTCCGCAGTTTGTAGCACTTTGTTGTGGCCGCTTGAGCCAACAAGGTGTGGACACACAACAGTTTGTTTTTCCTTTGCCTGTTGACAAGTATTCTAGCCATTTCTGGTTTTGGTGCTGCAGACAAAGCTGCCACGGGAAGTCATGTTGTCCTGGTGTGGCCATGGCTGCTGTGGTTTGGGTCCTGCTTAATGTGCCCCCACAATGTTATGTGGAAGTTTGGGGTGACTGTGTGGGGTGATGAACTTTATAAGGTGGAGCTTTGAGTCTTGGGTGCACTGCTCTTGGAAACAAATACTGCTCTTCTGAAGTGAATGCCCACCCCAAAGAGCAAAATGTTATGAAAGCCTGAGTCTGAGCCCTGAATTTCTTTAGTTTTATCTTGCTACATGACCTGTTGGTTCTGTACGTGTCCCTAACACTTGCTGTGTTGGGCCCCTTGCAGAGCCAGAGCTACACCATTTGAATTTTCCATTTTCAGAACCATGAGGTACTCTTTCTTTCCTTCCTCTTTCTTTCTTTCTTTCTTTCTTTCTTTCTTTCTTTCTCTTTCTTTCTTTCTTTCTTTCTTCCTTCCTTCCTTCCTTCCTTCCTTCCTTCCTTGCTTGCTTTCTTGGGGGGAAGGATACCAGGAATCAAACTCAGGACTTTGCACTTGTCAGACAATCAGTGCTGCTGAGCTATTATCTGCAGTGACAAACTTCTTTTCTTTATAAGGTTATCCAGCCTCAGGTAGTTCATTATAATAATGACCAAGCAATACCTAGTGAGTAGGTGTCCATAGGCTATAATAGCAAACAAGAGAGACATCAAGTAACCCAAGTGGTAATAAAGGGACTGTGTTGCTTACAAAATGGTGTATTCGCTTTTTTCCCCCCAGAGACCCTGCTGGATTCAGTGTGTTGGTCTAGAAGCTGTTTAGCTCCTTATTTTCAGAAGGCAGTTGTAACCAGAGTGCATTGACAGAGCACACAGAGGGGCATCATCAGGGGTTTCTACACTAACTACTACACACTCAGTGCCCTGCTTCTAAGGCTCTGAATACAGGCTTAGAGTTATCTTATTCTGTTGGAATTTCTGTGCAGGGTCAAATATATCTCCTTTGGTAAGCAGTACCTGGGCCCACAGGAATGGTTCGGGACCTTGTCTCATGCTGATGATACCTCAGATGTTGGTCGGCTATGTGAACTGCCTATTTCCTACAGCCGGAGTTCTTTTGATTTTTTAACTAAATGCAAGCCTGTAAATTCTCTCCTCCCTCATCCTAGGAAATAGAACAAAATAATGCTTTTTGACATTGCTTCTAGAATTTTAAAGTAAAAAATGATGGTACTATCCCCAATTTTTATTTCTGAACATGAGAGTAGATTTCTTTACCATAAAGGCACGATCAGGACATACCCTCTAATTTCAGGTAGTCTGTTGGCTCCCAAGGGTTGGTCAATACCATTACAAACCCTTTCCACTTGACATACTTTGAATGTTGTCATTTGGAGGAAGTATGTATGTGCGTGCATGCGTGTGTCTGCGTGTGTATGTGTGGGGGTCAGTAGTGTCCCATTGGTATCAGTGCCTGTCTGAGTTAGGAGAACTACATTCCTGGTTCTGTGTGAGAAGTGTGTATAAAGCAACATGAAACATTAGTCCTCGTTTTGTCTTAAGTTATAGACTAATGTTAATTATTCTCAGAACTGGTTTTCCCTAAAAATTACAACAATTTTTTTTCATGGTTCAGTGTTTTTAATTCTTTGAGAAGATTCCAAGAACAGATAGGTCAAGTAGTACCTTTAGTCGCAGTTTGTTGAGGAATCTCCACACTATTTTCCACTCCTACCAACAGTGGAGAAGTGTTCCTTTTTCCCTATATCCCATTAACATTTGTTCTTTTTTATTGCATTTAACAAGAAATAACGATGTGACAGCTTCAAAACACATTAATATTACATCTCCAGTATTTGATACAATGCATATTGTCCTCCTAGTAGTTATACAGAGCCCAGGGTGTAGATGTGATAGATAATACCAATTCCAATTTAAGTCTAAGATGTTTGATACAATGATGTTAAGCTCAAGTACCTATGTTATAGAGTACCTATGTTATAGAGTAATAGTATCACTAAGCTCAAGTACCTATGTTATAGAGTAATGATATCACTAAGCTTTTCTTCAGGGGGTTAAAAATGTAAGTTTACAGACCAAAAACTGGAGGAAAAAAAAGACTACAAGGATAGTCAATATTTTGGCCCTAGCCCTTCAAGGTCAGTGAGAACTCAGGACATAAGAGAACCTGTGCTATAATATCCTATAACTCAGTTGTTTCCCAAATTTTCTGTTCAAGGAGATTATGGGGCTACAGAGGAAAGGGACTGAAGATATACGGTGTACCTAAGGAGAGTCACCTAGAGAAAAAACATTCTCTCGGGCTTTCTCAGTGAGCAAATTGGTCAAGCAATGGCTGTGACTCATCCAGATGGTTGACACTGACAACAGTTCTACAAAAGCACTGTACATGGTTTGAAAGTAAATCCTGAGGGGATTTGACTGACCTTGGAAGATACAGAAGTTCCATGTTTTGTTATCCAGGTCTTTCTTTAACTTGCCCTTAACCATGCAGCAGAAAAGTTTAAACACAAGGCATAAAGCATGAAAGTAGATTAGAATGCTGAGCTGTAAAAAGCTTAAGTCAGCAGCTTCCATCATTGCCAGTTTTGCCAATAACTCACTGCGATTATGGAACATTGGGTTATGTATACAACTGCTTTCTCTTGGTTCAATGAGAAGAAATTTTTTTGTACCAATAATGATTAGAAAAACAATTTTTTGTTTTAGATTAAATGAAGCATTGTTAGCTGGAGCCAGTTTGACATTGTGAGACAGATGTCTGATGGATGAAAGGTGTGCAGCCTGATTTAAAACCAAACCCTGAACCCTGTTAAAGAACAATAAAACATATTTTACATGCTAAAAAAAATGAAGAAAATTGTTGTAATTTTTGTTGGGTAAATATCTTGGCATGGACTGGTTGGATTATGTGGTAGGTGTATGTTTTGCTTTTTAAAAAACTCACAAACTGTCTATTAATGTTCCTTCCAATAGGATGAGACTTTGATTTCCTCCACAGCAGTACTGCGGCCTGAGGCTTTGGTTGCTCTTACCAACGTGACCTCCAGAAAGCTCTGGAGTGAAGTAGAGCTCTTCTGTGTGCTCTTCAGGTTCTCAGATGACGATTTTCAGTATTGTCTTCTCTCTCATCCTTTTTTCATTGATCATCTTATTCTTAATCTTTGTTTCTTTTCTTTTACTTGCTGATTTTCTTTATTTTTAAATGTATTTAGTACGGGGTCTACAGGGTCTCATGTAGATCAGACTCAGTGATTCTCCCGTTTTCAGCCTCCCAAGCGCTGGGATTACAGGTGTGTACCACCACACCCAGTCTCAATCACTGTCTCAGTGCACCCCTGGGAGTGAGGCTGACATGGTATACCAGGGATTCAACCTCAGCTACTGTGCTCTGCCTAATCAGGCGCTTTAGTCCACTGAACTATCTGGCTGGCCCTACTTACTGACTTTCTGTGCAGTTTCTAGACTGTAAGGTACTAAAAGAAGCCAGAGCTTTAGAATCAGACTCCTTTGATTTTGTGTCTGGTCTTCAAAGCTTAGCTGTATGAGAAGTCATGTGACCTAAGCTTCAATTTCTTTATCTGTCCTTAAACTGTGTATGGAGAAGTTCGTATCACTGAGCTAACACAGTTGGTATACGCCTTAAAGCTTAAATGTAATGTATCAAAGCACCTCATTCCTGGAACACCTATGGTGGTGTGTTTGTTCTGCAGTGCATATTTGTAACTATAAGTTCTGCTACCCACAAGTAGCTAAGAGAAGAGCTGGAGTTTTCATGGGCTCCACTATTAGAGGGAGGCCACAGAGAATACAGCAAAATCAGTGGCATTTCTAGGTCTTAGGGTAACCTTGAGGTGTTTAATAATGCAAATTAAGTGCATGTGTATGTACCAACCTCCCACGAGGGAGGTAAACACTGTGTACTATATACAAGCACTAATAAAAAAAAAAAAGCCCAATCCTTTGTTTGGCCATTTGTGCTGAAGCAGGATGTATTTCACCTACATCTTTATGTCTGAGTGTAATTCCTCAATACAGCCTGCTTGGGAATCCTCAGCCTTCTTACTAGCTACTTAGCATGTTTTTAATGAGAATGGGAACACAGCAGAGCTCCAAACAGGGTGTTTCTCTGTCTCCTGGGATCCTAGTGATACGTGCTCCCACCATTCACGATGCTTAGCCTGCAGTCTTGGGCCATGGGTGGCAGGGATACTGGCTGTTGGCTTGCAGAGCCCTTTGTCCAGCTGGCTGAAGCCTGTTGAGAGCTCGTGGGGCCTTCCCACCCATGGAGGTGGAGTTAGTCTTTGGTGACTGGGCCAGACTACCCAGCTAATGTCATGGGTCTCTCAAAGGCTGTCCTGAAATGAGTAGCCAGGCGATTGGCAGTACCACAGGCAGGTAGGCTGAAGCTGGAACCCCTAAGGAAAAAGGAAAGGTGGGTGTTGGTGGGCATAGAATTTGTTTGCCAGGTAGGAGTGTCTGGAGGCCTTCTCTGCTCTGCCCAACCGCTGGGCTTCCAGCACCCTGCAGTGCTGTTCCTTAGAGCTGGCTGGCTTTCTTGGCATCATTCAGTTTAGTTGCTAGGAAGCCGAATAAGGCAAATACAACTTCCTTTTGACTTACTCACATTGAACCATCTGCTTATTCCTTCTCATGGCCTTCAAACTTGGCTAGGATCATTGAGAAGAGGGTCGAGTAGAGCATCTGTGCTCATCCTTTCTGGAAATGGAGCGTTTGCTGCTAACTCTTTAACCCTCTCTGTCCAAATCTGTAACAGTTAATCTTGTTGAATCCCTTGTTTCCTTTGTTAGCAGTTTGGAGCACATATTGTTTTCTTGAACTGCCCTTTTTATCTTAGGTTTAAATCTATATTAATTAGGCAACTGTAAATGAGAGAGATGGTGATTATGTGTGTCAAGATGTACTGGGAGTGTGAGTATCTGTGCCATCGGCCTTCCTTGAAGATGTTTAGCACTTGGCGTCAGTGCACACCATCTTAGGGACCTTCTCTATGAGCTTCCTTGTGAGATGCTTGGGGAGCATCCCTCAAAGAGACACTGAAAACAAAACCAGTGATTCTTGCTTTCTAACTGCCAGATAGTTTTGTTGTCACACAGTTGGTTTTAGCTTCCGTTTCATTCAGCTGGCAAATCAGTTTTGTCTTGCAGAAGCCACTGCTGTTGGTAAGTTACAATGGTCTTTTCCTGCAAAGAAAGGTGCCTTTAGTTGTTGCCTCTGCAGAAGCAGTTGAGCAAACACCCCAAGCAAAATTAGAAACACGCATTACAAAATAGAATAGAGGTTTCAAAAAACAAATCTTGAGAAAAGCCATTGTTCAAGTTTTTAAAATCCAGTTTAACTGAAGACTTAATCACCTTTGAGTGTACCAGAACTGTGGAAACTAATGTCTGAACTATGGGAAATAATTTCTTCTTAAGTGTAATTTTGTCTTTGTTGTTTCTTTTTTAGCAATAAGCCATATAAACCTTTTCTGCCAACTTATTCTCCCCAAGAGGGCCACTTAAAGGAGGGTGAAGACATGCTAAGGTAAGATTTTATTGTTGTGGCTCAATTTGCTAAAAGCTTTAGTAGTAATGCAAATGCGTTCTTACTGTGCAGACCTAGATGTTTGCTAAAATTGGTATTATTAATATTTGCCTTTGAGAAGTCCCTCAGGTCAGGTTGATCATATTAAGCCACTTTGCTCTAACTTGTACCTCTCCATAGTCATTTGGCCCCTAGTAACTAAAATGCACTTACAACAGGAGGGCCTCAGCCACCAGGCCTTCTTCTGGGGAGTTTTTCAGCCAACTCTGAGTGGGTGACCACACTGTGGCTTCTCTGTAGCAGGCCCTTGATTCCTTTCTTCCACACATTCTTTTGTGCTGCCATCTAATCATTATTATAAGTTCAAAAAATGCAAATTTATTTTATTATGAGATAAGTCAGCACCCGAGAGCAAAATACAGATATCAATTGTTTAAAAATGTTTCTTTACTTGAGGAATGGATAGACAAGTAAAAGCACCTGGTAATAAAGTGAAAATCCCTTTTAGACGCTCTCAGCCTTTCCCCTTGTTTCTTTAAATTTTTTGTATGCTTATTTAATTATATTTCTTTTTATTTTTAACTTACCTTTAAAAAAAGCTTTTGATTTTGGAGACAAGTTCTTATTATGTTACCCAGGCTGGCTTTGAACTCCTCAGTGATCCTCCTGCCTCAGTCTTCTAGGTGCTGGCTCTGTACTGCCTGCTATTACCCCTTGTTTTTTAATGTCAGTGGCTCCCATTAGTAAATTATTCTAGAACTTGTCTCTTTTAGCTCACAGTTTGTCATTGGACATTGGTCACCCTGTGTTTTAAGCACTGTGCACTACTCCAGGGTGGGCAAGTCACTTTTGAAGGTTCCTTTGTTTTGTTTGCTCTCAGCACTGGGGTTCTTCTATGTATGAAAAGGTAAATTGATGTTGTAGTTCAAGATCCTCACCTGGATCTTTGTGGTTTTGGTAAAAGCAGTTTTCCTTGAACTGTATTTGAATTGATTTTTATATGTATGAACCTTGACAGGACCTCCCTCTTGCCTGCATTAAGAATGAGATTTGTGTCAGATTAAATTAATAATTCAGAATTGAAAAATGCTTTCCTCACCTGCAGAAAGGTTTGGAAGTATAGAATTCAGGAGTGACTGCTAATGGAGGTTAGCTTCTCAGGTAACACTTCCTGAAAATGAGAGCTGGCGAGGCTGCTCCAGTAGGTGATCTCCTGAGGTAGAGATTTTCTTAGCTACGACCTGAAAGAAGCCTAAAGGCCACAGTAGGTCACAGTGACCAGTGTCCCCTGGGAGGCCCCCTGCCTCAGCCACGTTCTCAGGGCTTCATGCTCTGGGCCCTCCTAAGAGCACTAAGATGGGCTATATTGTCAGTCCCCATTTTAGAAGTGGGCAGATGAGTCTGACAGCCTGGTGACTGAGGCTTATTAAGCAACTCATTCAAAGGTACCCCACCAATAAGTGACGAAGCTAACACTCAAACCCAGGCAATTGCAATGTGCACATTATGCTGTCTTCTCTGGCCAGTCCAGGCCCTAGCTTCAGAGGTGCCTCTCAGCCTCTAATTACAGGGTGGTGACAACAGTGGTGGTAAGGAGTTCACCTAATTCATGAAAAGAGAGTGTGAGCCAGGCAAGGTGTGTGTGTGCCTGCAGGGCCAGCACTCTGGAAGACTGAGGTAAAGGGGAACCACAAGTTTGAGCTCAGGCAACTTACTGAAACTCTGTCTCAAGATAAAGATTGCAAAGCAGGGCTCGGGATATAGCTCATTGTGAAGGCCCTGGGGTCAATCCCCAGTACTGTTAAAAAATAAATAAATAAACAAACAAACAGGCTAAGGAAAACAGAGAAAGTCCATACCTACCATCTGGGGATGTAGTGCAGTGGTAGAGCCCTTGGCTGGCATGTGTGCTGCACCAGGTTCAAACCCCAGTACTGTTTATAAATGAATAAATAACTGGGAGGGAGCAGGGAACAAAATTGGAAGGGAACCCAGCAAAATTAAAATATAGTGCGGGTTAGAGAAAGCCAGTTGCTTAAAGAATGGCCCACTAGAATGAGTGGCAGCATTTGTTAAAGACCGCAGACAAAACTGCAGCCTGCTGGTGTGTAAGAAGCAGTCTGTGGAGCCCAGGATTCTCAGGGCAGCAGGGGGAGGTGTGGATTCAAGCAACAGCTCTGTGTGGAAAAATCTGTCAGGAAGGTAAGTGTGGACAAGGGCAGGAATCACAAGTGGGAGAAGCAAAGGGAAGGATGCATGTTCTCAGCTTGCTGAGCAGTCTGGGTTTGAAGGAGGGTCTCGCGGCAGCAGAGGCCTCTTGTGGGAAGGCTGCTAATTGCGGTCTGCCAGAGGTGCTCCTCTCCGCGGCAGGATGGTCCCTGTGGACAGAAACATTGGTGTCTAGATACTGGGGAGCCGCAGTAAAAGTGCCTGATTTAGGGTACAGAGTGCATCTAATCTCCCTTTATTCTGTTAAATCACAGCAAAGGGGACTACTTTAGATGGCTAATAGATTACCCAGCATCTGTGCGCTATTTTGCATGCCTTTAGCAGGGGAAAATAGCCTACTCACAAGAGCTGAGGAGTATTTAGGAGTAAGCCCAACAGATCTCAGTGAGTCCTGATAAGGAAGACCTGAGAGGTGAGCTGCTTCTCTTACAGATTAACGCTTGCCTAATAACTTTCTCCCCCAACTTCTCATCCTTTGCCTGTGAGTCTTACTGGGCAAAGATCAATAACTCCATTCAGAAATTTTATATCTCAGAAGATAAGAAACAAATGAGGAAGGAAAGAAAGCCCTAATACTCATAATATTCTAAAATAAGAGCAAGCTTTTGAGAGTATTTTACCTATAAGCAAATCAGTCCTACGTGACTAGAGCTTACATTAAGTGATCTGGTGTTTGATTTTTGGCATTTGGGAGTACATTCACAGGGAGAGTGCATCTGCACAATATTTGAGAAAATATTTTCATACTTCAGCAGCCTTGCAGAATCATGGGGGAATGTGGCTGATTATTCCAAGGGGAACAAAGATAACCATGACCAATAGCTATATTTTCAGGCAGTAAGAATCCTGTCAAGATTCCACTTACTGGATCTCATCTGTTCTTCAAGTGTTGTCTCCCGCCTTTCTGCAACGAGGCCCTACAAGTCCTCAGAGATTCCTAGTTGGTGGCTCAGAAGCACCAGTGCCCTGAGATTGTTAGGTGGTGCCAGCAACAGAGGTGCTTGCACAGAGGAGCTTTGCCAGCGCTTTGGTCAAGCACTTCAGAAAGCTTGGGGTCGAGAAGGGTCTTCAGATTGCATTACTGTTTCTATCGACAAAGAACAGAGGTAGCTTTCTTTTTTTCCTGCCTTTCCAAATGAAATTGTATACATACCAAGTAGTTAGGGATCCAGCCCTGAGCACACACAAGCCACTCGGAGCTGGGGCACTTGAGAGCCTCTATCAGAACAGCGCTTCAGAGATAGCAAGAATGATGCCACTGGGGTGACCAAAAAGGAAGTAGGGTGACATTGCCAAAGATGATGTCATGCGTCACTTTTTTGTGTTGCTTGAGGTTTCTGTTGTTTACACTGGATGTGTCCATCTTATAATCAGAAACACACTGAAGCTATAGGGAGGGGATGAGATGTGGGTATCATGCAGCTGGAGCCAGCCCAGGTTCTGGGGATTCTTCAGTGAACATAATTGATAAGACCTTACCCCGGGACGCCGGGCCTCAAATGTGGTGTGCCACAGAGTTGGCTTCATTGACTCACCAGAGCAGGGTTCCTCTTGTTTCCTAACCACTTCTCGAATTCCTTCTAGCCCTTATCTGGGCTTTATTCTTCTGGTTGGGTTGCCCCCTACCTCTCTTGCCCTTGCCACCCTGATGTGGACCACAGTGTCCAGCTGTAGCTGGGTCCTCTTACAGTCCTTCCCCACTGCTTCTGTCCTGTCTGGCTCATGCTCTGGGCCCACATGGTGCCCTCATCTCACTCATCCTTAACTGGCACTTGTGGTGCTGTGTTGGGTTACAGCTTTGCTTCTGTCTTTCATCTTTAGGACACAGAGGCTTCATGTGTGAAGCTTATGGCTCTGGCTTAGGTGAGGTTTCATAGTACTTGGCAGAATCTGGTAGGTAGGCAGCAGTTGGTAGACTGCTGCACACTTACCTCAGGCTAGCTACTCAGTGAGTAGTCCTGAGAATCAGACAGGATTAGAACTGACAATTTCAGTGTAGGAGACTAGGCATGCACGAAACCTAGCTCTGAACAGAAGGCAGCATTGGACTTTCTTGCTTTTCATGTTATAAAAATCTGCAGTCTTATGATGATTTGGAAGGTTTACTCTGTGCTATTCTCTGTACAGAAGCTGCTTCAAGTATAGATACCATCTTTTCTTCATGAGATTTCAAAAGCAGAATTACAGCTCCATCTCATTTGGAGAATATTTGGGTTGGATCTTGGGAGACAGTATATGAGAAAAAATGAGTTCAGTCACAGCATGAGAGGACAATCCCTTTTGCAGTGGAAAATGATGGAATTTCCCTTGAATAATTGAAAGACAACCAGAAGTGCCCTGGATTAATTTGATCATGTCATAATTTAAACTGATTTTGAACCCAAGGTAGTAAGGGCTCAGCATGCGTTTGTTTCCTCAGCCTTTAGCAACTTTGCTACAATACTCTGTATCAGCCAGGGTCACTGCGTTAATCTTTGGCTAGATTAGCTTTCTCAAGACATGTAGTGAGCCTCACGTCTGACTTGCAGCATCTTGTGCTCGCTTTAGAGCTCTGACTGACTCCAGCTGTCATTGGTCTTACACAACCTCGACGCTCCTGCCGTCTCCTCATCTTCAGAGCCAGGCTGACTCACGTTCATTTGAGGGCAGTCTTTTGTAGTGGAGAGGACCGGGGACTGTGCTTCTTCTCCCCCTCCATCTGGAGTGGCATGTGGAAACTACGCCTCAGATGTTGCCCAGCCACTGCCTGGTGTCCCACAGTCTGGCACTTGGCCACGGATCAGACACTAGAGTAGATGCAGCTCAGCAACTCCTCTGCCACTGTGCAGCCAGCAGCTGCCAGGGAACCCACAATTTAGGGCCTGCTGCTTGCACTGTTGTCACTTTGATGTTGGGAAGATTTGCAGTGATAAATTAGTTGGCTAATTCATTCCTTTATATTCCCAAACAGTAATTAATTTTCAAATCATGTCATCCAATGAGAGTTATTTTTGTGATTTTGAATCAAAGCTGTCACTCAGTAAATATGAACCATGTCTTGTTTTCCTTGAATTTATTTTTCTGAAATCTCTTACATTTTTCTAAATCACCATGAAAGCATTTTCCTGTCATCTTAATTAACTTTTTAATTCACCAAGTGTGCATTTCATGTGCACCTGTGTAAATAAGCCTCTACGCTAGGCACAGAAAAGAACATGTTTAACAATTCCTAGTCGTAGGATGTGCAGTCTAATAAGATAAAGCATGAATGCAAACAAGCAGCAAATGGTGTGCTAAGATTTTCCTGATATAGGCAGAATGTCCTGATGAGGAAGAGTAGATCCCCAAAGTTTGGGGTCCTGGGGGAGGACGTGAGGAGGTATCAGGGATATCATTTGAGCTGACCATTTGAGATGAGGATACCTCACGCTTGCTAGGTAGGCACTGTGCCACTGAGCTACATCTCTAGTCCTGCTTCCTTTATAAAATTAAACACATTGTCACTATACAAAAATTATATTTTTGAAAAAATAAGATTCCTTCGTCTTCAGAGTTGCTGCTAGTTCCCTTAACTGAATCGATTGGACAGACAGCATAGCTAAATTTTTAAATGTGTTTTAGAGTACAATCAAGGTGTGAGACATGCATAGTTTTAAAAATATATAGTAGTTTGTACTTCACTTATCTAAATGCACCAAGAATATACTATCTGACCCTACATTTAATCTATGGTGCATAAAAATATCTACGTATCAACGGTTTGGTGCCATGGAATTTTTTCATTTTGTTGCCTTGTGGTGGAAACAATTCACTTTGCCTCTGATTTGGCCCCTGCTCACATACAGCAGGAAGTGAAAGATGGCGAGGTATGTAAAACATTCCTTGTGCACCATAATCATGCTTCATGAGTCTATCAACAGTAAATGTGGGGGCCAGCAGGATGGCTCAGTGGTCTAAAGTGCCTGCTTAGGAAAGCTTAGGTGGCTGCAGGGACTGCGGTTCGATCCCCGGCACCACATGCTGCACCAGCCCTGCCCTCAGGGCAGGCTGAGCCGGCCATAAAAATAAATAAATAAACAAACAAAAGTTCTGAAACAAAAAATAAATAAATAAAATAAAAAATTCTTTAACAAACAAACAAACAAACAAACAACAAAAAAAAAAACAGTAAATGTGGCTCGACCTAGAACTGCCACTGAATACATAGCCTATGTTAGCTGTATAATGTTCTTGTTGTTGTTTGGTATGTGGGCACAATTTGATGGTTCTTGTTTGTCAGTAACTCTAAACCAAATCTCATGAGGGTAAAAAAACTTGACTAGGAATCATAAAGTATTCTTGTGTATTATTAACAGTTGAAACCTAGATCACTGTCATCTGTCATTACTAGTTATTTAAGAACCTAAAATAAGGACTATAGACCTGCATGCCTGTAAACCCAGCATTTTAGAGGCTTAAAGCGGGAGGATAACTTGAGCATGTGCATTCAACATAGTGAGACCCTGTCCCCACTCACCATAAAAATTCAAGTGATACCATCTGAAATATTATAAACTAATTCTGTTCTTTTCTGTAGAGATCTTCCCCAAATATCACTAGCTTTCTTGCCTTTGGTAGTAAGTTTCAGTGACTCTGTACATTCATTCTCCCCTGGATAGCCTTAGTTATCTATTACTATGGCAAAATACTTGAGATGGTAGCCTTAAAGTGAGGAAAGGTTTATTTTAGCTCAGAGTTTTGGAGGTTCAGTCCACAGTGAGGCAGACCAACTGCTTTTGGGCCTGGGCACAGTTGCATATTATGATGGGAACATATGACAGCAATCTGCTTACCTCACGGCAGCTGAGAAGCAAAAGAGGGAGGAGGGGTGCTGGGGTTCCTGTGCCTGGCAGGGCATCACCTCCTATTAAGGGCTCTTGCACCTCCCAGTAGCACCATGGCTGGGGACCAAGCCTTTAGTTTATGGACCTCTGGGGACACTTATTCAAGCCATAGCCAAGCCCCCCGTATTATTATTGCCATTTCTACATTGTCTCATCCATTTTGTTGTTGTTTTTATTACTACTACTATTGTATGTATTTGGTACAGGGTCTCACTGTGCAGCTGGGATTTGTAGTGTTCCTCCTGCTTTCAGCCTCCCCAGTGCTGAGATTACAGGCATGCACCACCATGCCAGGACTCTGTGGCTGGCCCAGCGTACCTTGGGGCAGGGTCAGAATGACATGTGGTGCCAGGGATTGAATCCTGGTCCCTGCACTTGCCTCAGCAGGCAGCTAATATACCAAGCTATCTCACTGGTCCTGTTCCTTGTTCTTTAATACACAGAGTGAGCTCTCTTTTTCTCTCCCTAGAATCTACCTTCATTTTTTCCCCTGTTGGTCAAAACCCACTGCTTGCATTCTTGTCTTGACCCCAGCCCCTGCACTGGACAACAGAGATGGGGAGGGGCAATCATCCCAGATCCAGACACTTATAGTTGGGGTTCCCCTCTGCACCGAGCGAGGGAGGGCTAACACATGGACACCCACATTTGTGTCTCACCTCACTCCATCAGGTGAGTGTGGGTTTTCCAGTCCTGTCTTCTGCACAGCAGCTCCTGGTTCTGCACTACTCAGTCCAGGTTTGTTGAGTGCCTCCTGTACAATAGGTGTGGTGTAAGACGGCAGGCTGCCCTGCTTCCCTTCTCCGCCGAGGTAAGCAGCAGGCAGGCAGGCAGGCAGGCAGGCAGGCTTCTCTCATAGGCTCAGGCTTGTGCTTCCCAACAGGGATGGATGCTCACTGCTAGGTCAGGAGACCTTTCCCTTGAGCAGAGTCCCATGGAGCACTTAGAGCTGGATGTATTTTATGCCTGTATCTTCTAGAACACCAGAGAAGTGAATGCAGGATTGATATTAGGGAAATGCATGTGTGTGTGTCATATAACCTGTGACGTAATGTGAAAGATCAGATGGGTGAGCACCAGGATCACAATAGATTTGAAGAGACAAAAGTGGTCAGAGCTTGCTCCCCATCATCCTGGGGAGCCAGAACATGGATCAGTCGTTCTGACCTTCTCACATCCTAGGCTTCTGTGTGGCTATCACCTCCACCTGGCCAGCACTTGCTCTGCATTGTGTAAAGAGCATGAAATTATGGTTTTTCTAAGTGAATAAATACGTAATTTATAAGTCTAACCACATTTGTATTATACGCAATCTAAAACGCATACTTTGTGTAATTACAAATCTCATTCTCCCAGAGTGGGGGAGGGAAACAGTTTAATTTGAAACACTTGTAAAAAGAAGTAATTATGTCTTGTTACTTAAGTATTTACATTATGCAGGACCACTTAGGAAGTTATCACTAAATAAGTATATTGAATAATTTGTTAACTCCTAAAAAGTACTGTTTTTTTAAAAAATTGGTTCTACGAAAAACAGTGATCTATTTTAACATGTTTCAGGAAATAATGGTTTTCTTTTCCAGAATAGTATTAATAAGAACACATTTCATTTGTCATCCTAAACTTTTTTTTTTTTTTTTTTTGTAGAACCGAGGATCAAACTTACTTAGGACTTTGTGCTTGTCAGGCAGGCACTTAAGCCGCTGAGCTATCTTCCCAGCCCTCACTTGCCATGTTTTCTTCTTAAACTATATATGTGTTTTTCCACTGTTATGGGAGATGGAATCTAACTGTGTGTGTGGTTTAGGTGGTAACTCCCGGCAATCCCTCTGGCTCAGCCACCCGAGTGCTGAGGTCACAAACATTTGCCACTATGCCTGGTTGGCTACCTGAACTGTAGTAAAATTAGTCATCACTGCATCCTGGGTTTACAGTCAGGTTTGTTTCACATTTGCACGCAGCCTTTATTTGGTGGTACGTAGAGATACTTCTGTACTAAGATGAATATTTAAAAACTCGAACAAGGAAATTCCAGAGCTCAAAGGCAAATACATGTTTATATTTCTTCCTAAATGTAACCTTAAAAAACACAGTTTAGGATTTAGACCAATGCCATCATTTCTATTGCAGCCTGGTAGGGCTCCTTGATTCCCACTTCTTCTGAGCCTGATGATATGTGACAAGACAGGCTGGGGTGCTCCTGTCTAAGATTAAACTCTTATTAAGTCTCTCTTTTTATAGATAGACCTGGGACACATTAGATGGTGGCTGTGTGCTGCCTGTAACTGTGAAGTCAAGGGAAAGTTGCTCTTGGTGTGTAGAAATTATTTTTGATGTAACATTTTGTGCCTGGAGCCCTGCTGACCTGACCTGAAAAGGCTTTTCACAGGTTGCAAAGGCTAAGCTGGAGATAGCAGACCTAAGCAGAGGACACAGGTTACTCCTCACTGACACTGACAGAGACTGGACATCCTGTGTCCCAGCAGTCTGTCCTCTGCCTCTTGTCAGAGGACTGCACATGTACATGCATGAACACATGTGCACACAAGCACGTTTGCACACACACACACACACACACACACACACACACACACACACGCTAGAAATGACCATGATAAGGTCTTATCAAAGACCAGCAGTTTCTTGCAATCCTCTTTCTCACCCTACTCTGCTCTAAAGGCTGCCGTTCCCAGCTCCGCTTGTTTCTTCTGCGAATCTGTCTTGCCTCAGTCATGCACCCGATGCTGGAACCAAATGAAACATCTTCACTTTTAGTTTTTGTCTTGATTTGTTTTTGTTTTTTGAAAGAGCATCTTATCCTTTAGGCTCGGTTTGTTTAGGCATAGGAATTTCCATCGACACATATCCCATCTGTACTCCTGCTGTCACTTGCTGCAATTTCAAAGCCGAAAGCAGTGTTTGACTTTGAAATCCGACAGCACAGCTGCTATGGAGAATCCTTGTCACTTGGATCGATAGACAATCACGTCTGTGATGAAAGCTGAGACAGCTTCACCAACCTGCACTTGTATTAACTCTCTTCTGGTTGTCTTTTCTTGGCTTTTTGTAAATGTGTTTTTAAAAGATCAGGGCACCTGGGTTATAAAACAGCCTCTTTCTTGCTCCTAGTGCATCGGCACGCACCCCTGGAGGATACACTGGTTCTTGCAACTAGGAAATTTAGGAGATTTTTCAAAAGATGAAGCCCTGGAATTTCTCAGAGGGCCATGAATCTAGTGGATAACTTCATGACCTCGGTTGCACAGGCAGCTACTTCCCTGCCTGCTGCATTCGGCTCCTTCTCCTCCTGGTAAGTATGGGAAGGCAGTTGTGTGGGGAGGAGTGAGCCTGATCACTGACTCCTTGAAGGCCAGGAAAGAACAACTGCAAGGTATTTGACACCGTCCTTTTCCTTCTCAATTCTAAAATTGCAGATGATGCTTTTTCTGCAAATTGGTGTGTGAGAGAAAGCTACATATTTTTCAGTTAGTGTTATGGTTTATGTCTAGTTGTCCCTACAAAGCGTCACGCAGTAATGGGGCAGGGACTTCTATAGATTGAGACTTGATCCATGATCCACTGGGATTATGTGATTTAGTACTGATCTAAAATTTGAGACTTAATCCATGATCCCTGGGATTATGTGTTTTAAGTACTTCTGGGATTATGGGTGTAGCCTAAGGCGGATAGGCTGAGGCAGAGAGCCTGAATGTAATATAAAGAGAGATAGAGAGACAGACTAGCACTGCTGCTATCTGCTCCTGGTTGGTTGACTGCCTCTGTCACCACTGTCGCTGTTCCACCGCCATGAACTGCCGCTCTCTGCCATGTGCCCCTTAGCCCTGGATCCAGCAGAGTATGGACTGAAACCTCCAGTAACTGTGAGCTAAATAAGCCTTTTCTTCCTTCATTTTGAGTGTGGGGCATTTGTCCCAGCAACTAGTAAAAAGTAACTGAGACAGTTAGTGAGAGAATATGCACCTTGAATATGTATAAGATACAAAATAACTGATTGGAGTATGTTTCAGATAGGAATGCACAATATTCACATTTAGCCTTTGTAGACTGAAGTGTGTCTTCTGAAGTCAACTTTTCTTTTGAACCAGGTTTTTGGTACGTAAGTTGACCTTTATGTACAGATGGGCACCTCACAAATCATTCCAGTTCCCTGTCAGTTTGTTTTCCTGCTTCCCGATCCATTTGCTTTCCTGGTTTGTTTTTTGTTTTTGTTAACTGAGACATTTGTAAGGTTCCCTTTGTTTTTCAGTGCTAGGGATTGAACTCAGAGCCTTACACATGTCAGGCAAGTGATTTCCCACTAAGCTGTACCCTCAGTCCTATAGCATTATTTTTTATGTATGTGGTAGGCATGAAAAAGAAGTTCCTAATCGTAAAGACTTTAAAGGACAACTCAGCCAGGCATGGTGGCACATGTGTATAATCCCAGCACTTGACAAGCTGAAGCAGGAGGATCAGTGCAAGTTCAAGACCAGCCTGGGGCTACAAAAGTGAGCTCAAGGTCATTCTGAACTGCATAGCAAGACCCTGACCCTATCTCAAAAAGACACACACACACACAAGAACAATTCAGTTGCAATCTTAGCTCCTTAAAGGAGAGACTTTAATTTGCTTGTTTTAACAGAAGAAGATAGCACAAAAATAATAATCACTTGCCTGTTTAAGGAAAAAAATAGTGGATGGTAACACACATACGAGAGGCTAAAACTCTTAAGAAATTGCTTATCTTATAAAACTAAGGTGTTCTGTTTGTTGTTGTTGTTATTGTTGTTAACTTAAAACCTGTCTTGTTTACTTTTGGCTATGGAACCTTGTGAGTCAGTGACAGGAATGAGACCTTTCCTGAATAAATAAAAGCAAAGCTCTTTCTTGAACACCCTGAGATAGCCTGTGTAGTTCCCCAACCTTATGCTAGACTCCTGCTGGTTGGTTGTTTTTCTGCCTTCTTCAGGCCAGGAGATGTCCGCTCTTTCAGCCAGCAGAGATGCTGCCTCCTGTCAAGGCAGGTGCACCCCTCATGGATGAGCCTCCACTACTCCCTCCTCCCCAGTCCTCCGTGGGTGCCCCTCTCCCAGGCCCAACTAAGTCCCTCAGGTTAGGGGATAGGTGGGGGGAGGCCTCCTTCCACGGCTGTGGAAAGCAGCTCTTCTGCTCCCACAAGGGCTTCTCTGACAGAGCCAGTCTCAAGTGCTGGGGAAGTGTGTCCTGTTATAGTTTTAATGAATGTTAACAGCTCAGAAAACTAATCAATATTTTGGCAGGTGATAGTCCTCCTGAATGAGCCACCAAGTTTCATTCCAGAAAGAAGCTTAGGGGAACTCTTCTATCTAGGTTCAGAGCCATGATTAGAGCCACTTCGACTGAGATCACATAATATGCTCACTAAATCCAGAGGATTTGGGGGCTTTTTTTTCCCCCAGGTAGTGATATCTACTTAAAATGAGGTTGTATTACTGTGAACTTTTTTTGTAGTGCTAGAAGTCCTGCTCAAGTTAGCACAAAACAAAGAGAGCTCATGTCACTGGAAGTCTCAGGAGTCGTCTGACTTCAGACCTAACTGTCCCCTGTTGCTCAGATGAGTTTCTCAGAGGAGGAACCCTGGTGAAACATAACTGGATGGGATGTAGACAGCCACTCAGCACCATGTTAGGCTCCAGGTCCCATGCATAATTCTGTGTGCCCAGGCTCTGAGCATTTCCGTTGTGGGCTGAGAGTTGTAGCGGCCTCCATGCGCTTCTGGGACGCAGCTGCCTCTGGCCTGTTGCATTTCTTCTGGTCCAAATCTTTCTGACATGTGTTGGCACCTCTCACTTAGCCTGATCTGCTGTCTTGTTCCCTGTGTACTTGCCTTGGGAGTGAGGAAACACAGTCTGCCATGTTAAAAAGGAGTTACCAGTGAAGTCTTGGTAGAAGGTGTAAAAAGGTTGCTTTTTGTCTGGACTATAAATAAAATTTAAACTTAGGCATGTGCCTTTTTGGGGTGGGGGTCAAGTTTTGGTGTTGTTTGTTTTGTTTTTTTAGTGCTAGAGATTGAAGCCAGGGCCTTGCAAATGCTAGGCAGACACTGTATCACCAAGTTATACTTCCAACCCCTTGGAAATATCTTTGTGTATCAGAGTCAAATACTGCTTTGAACTTTGATGTGAGTGGGCATTATCTTAGCCAAAAATTTTTGCTATGAGCACATTTCTACCCTGACAGTTACACATCTTGAAATCAAGGAATGTGGCCTCTTCCATGATAGCCACTCTTGTCAGGCTTTTCACTGTTGGGGTCAGTAATTACAGAGGGTCCTCAGGCCTATGGGTGCATGCTTCTATTGCCTCTCTCCCTCCTTGCCCTGCCATCCTGTGTGGTAGTTGATATATTGTGTCAATTTGAGGAAGCTTGGCTGGATCAGCTCTGTTGGTTCCGGGCTATGGTGACCCCATCCTGTGTGATGTGGAGGGCCTGACTTGGGACATGATTGGTTCCATCCTGGGGTGTGATCGGTTCCACCCTAGGACCAGCTGGACTGCCCCAGAGTGACTCAGCACAAAAAGCGTATAAAAGGGGTTGAGGAAGGCCCAGCCCTGCCTTCTTTCTTAGTGACCCTGCCCTGCCTACTTTCTTGGAGAAGTCCTGGTTTTTGGAGGAGCTTGATGTTCCCAACCATGCTCACTCAGCACGGAAGTTGGAAGAGAGAGGCTTGATGGATGCCCCAGCTGCTCCTCCTCCTCGGCTCTTCATTGTTTTCTGCCGCCAAGAATTGCTGTCGCTTGCCTTGGAGGCAGCAGAGTATGAACTGAAACCTCCACAAACTGAACTAAATAAACCTTTCCTTCCTTCATTTTCAGTGTCGGGTATTTGTTCCAGCAACAAGTAGAAAGTAACTAAAACATCCTGGAAAGAGTGAGAGTCTATTTCTGTGCCTTCCCTGTTCCTCATGTAGCCTGTGCCTCCTCACCTTTACCCCTTTGTTTCTTCCCTTTCTCTGCTGTGCTCATCTTCACTCCCGGTGGCTTCCAGAAACTCCCTGAGCTTGGCTATGTTTGCTCCTTTAGACCCCTTCTTGGTTCACCCAGGAACTTAGTGCAGTCACATGGTCTGTTCCTGTGAGAGGGACATGAGGGAGAGCTCAGCGTGAAATCTTGCTTCCATCCTTGCCATTAGTTAAAATTAAAGTTCTTCCAGACCATCCCCAAAGACTGGGTGCTTGCTTTAGAATATTGGTGGGTGTTGTGAGGAAACACCCCATGCCACAAGTGAGGGTTGTGCAGGACAGCCTGCCTGTCCAAGACAGGTGCACAGGCTGCTGGACAGTATGCTGGGCTGTGGGAAGAGTCTGAGCCCCTGTATTCAGAGGATGGGTGTCAGCTTAGCTCCTCAGGAACTGGATGCTTCAGGTATATTGCACCTGGGCCTTTATAGACTATCTGGGAATGTCACTGCTTTGGCTGCTTATGAATACATTTTTTTGCCAGGCATGGTGGTGTGCGCATATAATCTGAGTACTTGGGAGGCTGTGGCAGGAGAACCACTGAGAGTTCAAAGACATCCTGGGTTACGTAGTGAACTCAAGACCAGCCTGAAGTACACAGTGAGGCCCTGTCTGAAAAACAAACAAAATTTTTCTGCTGGGTACAGCAGAGCATACTCCTAATCCCACCCAACACTCTGGGAGGCTAAAGCAGGAGGATCAGAGGTTTGATCATAAACTGCTTAGGCAGTTTAGTGACTTAGACATTTTCTTAA
>PVJA010015637.1:0-44926 GCA_004027025.1 Myocastor coypus
ATACCCTGCAGCTCCTTCTCACTTTTTATTAGGTAGGAAAAACCCAAAGATGCCAAATGCAGAATAGACGGTGGATATCAGCAACAGAGTAAAAATCTGAATTTACAAATTCTTTCTTTTTATTTTTTGAAGCAGCAGATTTGAGGAAGTTACTATGCATAGCTCCAAGGCTATGACTACAGACCACTTTTAGGTCCTATACTCAAAACTCATCCAAAGTGTCCAACTCATCAATGATTCAAAATTGTTAAACATATCATAGAAAAACTCAATGAAAATTACTAATTTCATTCTTTTGCAATTTGTCTTTAAAAGTTCCTTACCCTTTTATAGTGCTTCTGCTTGATGGTCACTTTGCCTTGCTAGCAGGCTTTCAGAAAAAGGAAAAAGGGCAAGAATATGCTCTTATGGTTGTTTAAAATTAAAAGTACAAGTCGTATTTTAAGGGAATGAGATAAATATCTTTTGCTCATGTGATAAATGAAGCATCAGCACATATGTCTCATATGAACTGCTTTTCATTTAGTCTTTTCACTTGTATTGTGAAATCATTTCCTGGTCTTTCTTTCAAGGTTAAGGGAATAGGAAGCTGTCTCTATCCAATAACAATAATTACAGGATGAGATGGCAAATGATTCATTCTGAGGATCCCATAATGTGTCTTAATTCACATCCAAGTATACAGATGTCTGTATAGCATGACTAAAGCAGACTCATTAGTGACACACTTATTGGGAGTTCCATGCAAGGAAATGAAAAGCTGACTAGTTAAATGGGTTCTTGCTATATTATAGCCTGAGCAGGAACTTTGGAAGTGTCTCAGAGTCTCTCCAAAGCTAGGTCTAAACAGGAGGTACTTATGTGCATGGAAGTATAAAGAGAGTTGTGTGAAAGAATGCCTTATGCTGTGCACCTTGGCAAATATAGGATTCAAATGGTATATGGTGGCCAATAATCAAAACTTTCATCAAAATATACACAACAAAAGCAATATTATGAATAATATCATTTATTGTGGCGAGATAGGTCAGAATTCTAAGTGTTAGCTTTGCAAGTACAAGGTCCTGGGTTCAATCCCCAGTAATGCATGCCATGTCTCCCCTGTACTGTGCTGACCACCAAAACCAGATGTGGAGGATCACGTCTGTGATCCTAGCACTGGTAAGACTCAGATAGGAGGATAAATACGACTCAAAGCTGTGTAGTGAAATCCTGGACCAAATAGATAAACAAATAAATCTTTAAAACAATATTATCATGACATGTAGAAGTATAGGTATGGGTTAAAAGATCATATCGTTAAGAAAAAACATATTTAAAAATTATATGAATTGTATACCTTATATTCATACATTACATAAACTCTTAACTATCTACCTATAAACTTCAGTAATGAAGGAACTTTTACACAAATGAGCAAATGCTCATTTGAGTAGCAAAGGAATAGCAGCAATGATAAAACTTGTCATAGACATGTGAAATTAATGCAGATAAAGTTCAAATCAACTTAAAGTGAAGAGCTTTAATTTAATTTGTAATTTTCTCTATTTTTATTTTTTGTTAGTACATGCTTACAGTTCATAATGATTATATTCTTCATAGGGAGTTGATGCATGGACATACAGTATCCTAATTCTGTTTCTTTCTCCCTTCTCCCTTCACCTTCCTCCATCTCTAGCTGCCCTTTCTATTTTAAAGAGATCTACCATCTACTTCTTGTCATCTATATTTCATTTTATACTCTCTTTGTATTTTTGGTTTCTCATACAATATAAGCCGTTTGACATTTAAGCTTCTGTGTCCAATGTATTTCACTTAATATTATGATCTCAGTTGTGACCATTTTCCCATGAATAAATAAATTTATGTTTCTCTGTGGCAGAGTACTTCATGTGCAACAACATACTTTATTTTTCCATTTCCCTTCCATCTTTTGATGTCAGTGTGGGATGCTTCTAATATTCACCTATTTTGAATTGTGTTGCTATAAACAAGGATATGCATGTAATATGATGTATTTAAATCTTTCAGGAAAATATGTACCAGAAGAATATGTGGGTTAATTGGGCTTTCGTTTTTTTAGTATTGTAAAGGAATCTCTATACTGATTTCTGCAATTCTTCTATAAATTTACATTCTGCAACAATACAAATGGATTCCTTTTACCCTGACACTTCAGCAGTATTATTATGTAATTTTTTTATAATAGACATTCTTTCTGAAGTAAAAAGAAATCTAAATTTCATTTTTATTTGCATTTCTCTAATGGCCAAAGACATTGAACTTTTTTTGTGTATGTCTTAGTTACCTTTCTCTCACTGCTCAGGCAAAATACCTGATGCCCAAGCGTAAGGATAAAAAAGTTTACTTAGGTCGCCGTTCATGGAGGAATCAGACTATAATCAGCTGATGTCAAGGCTGGGTGGCATGGTGATGGACAGCAGCTAATGGTGGCAGAAGACAGCAAAAACAATAAGAACAAAAAGCAGGAGAGCAAGCCTCTTTTTCTCCCTTATATAGTATATAGACCATCACTCAAAGGGAGATGTAGCACTCACATTATCTACATGTCTTCCTCTTCTACAGGTTCCGGATGACTAAAAGTGAGGATCCTAGCCCCCTGCTGACTCACTTAGCCAAGATTATGAACTTCACAAGTTGATAAAACAAATCAACAACTGCAACATCCTGGAGTATAAAAAGTTGCCCTAGGCAAGTCCTCCACAGCCTAGGATGTGGAACTGCTGAGTAACTTCAATTTCACCTTCTCAAACTGACAATGTATCAACTATTGCATTGTATTTATTGATATTTTTACTTCTTCTGCGTATCTATTCATTACACTTTTTTTGCTATGTAGAAATTTTCTAACTTCCTATGTGCCTATTTATTGATTCCTGCTATTCTTTCTTGTGTCACTGGAACTCTACCCAGAGGATTCTCCTTATTCTTCTGTCTAAAGGAACTTTACCTAACTTATCTTCCAACAGTATGGCTCAGTTTTAGCATTCAGATCTTTGGTCCTTTTTTATTAATGGGGAATTTAATCCATTTTTTTCTGGTTTCAAGGCAGTGAAGGAAGTGTGGAAATTTGAAGTAGAGTAAAACTTATCAGTTTAGGGTGGGGAAGATTCCTGTGGACTGGGCTTACAGATTCAGAGGCAGACAGGGCATAAGAACAATGCCAGAGGAAACAGCAAGGGATCATATATGCTATCCAAGGTTACACCCCTGAACATAACACACCCAAACACAGCCAGGAGTATGTGCACTAATTTGCTATGTATGTATTAGTCTATGGAAGTTGGCATATCATGTTTAATAATCCCAAAATACAAATATGGAAGAAGAATATGAAAGCTTTGAAGAAAAAAAAAGAAATTGAAAGACTTTTTAGTGAAGTCAGGAAAAGTTTAATCTTGGTAATTTATCTTATCAAGGGATAGACATTTGGTAGATTACAAATGTGGAGTGAATATCCAAGAAAGGAAGATATAATAAGATGAAAAATTACACTTTTAGTCTAATCTTTTCTGCTTTTCTCTTTCTTTCTTTCTTTCATTCTTTCTTTCTTTCTTTCTTTCTTTCTCTTTTTCTCTCTTTCATCAAGGATTTGCTTTGTAGTCTAGGCTGTCCTTGAACTCATGACAACCCTCTTGCTTAGCCTTGCTTAGCCAGTCTCTTAATGCTAGGATTAAAGGTATGAGCCAGCACGCCAGGCTTTATTTTTGATTTATTATTTATGTCTTTATTTTCATGACGTTTTCCACTTTTATAATTTGTGATACCGACTAGCAAATACCCTACTAGCAAAACTGGCATGGTTGACTATCTACAATGACATAGTGATAAAACTCATCAGGGCCCCTAAGATTATTAACTTTCAAAGTTATTTTTTCATTAAGTTATGTTTAATGTATTTGGTAAGGTGTGTCACTACACAGCACAAATTCCTATTAATTCTCCTGTTTTCAGCCTCCCCAGCATTGAGTGCTGCCATGCCCTGACTTGGTCACCCACTTAGCATGCACAGAAATGGGTCTGGTGTGGCATATGGTACCAGGGATCCAACCTAGGTCTCTGAGTTTGCCTAAGCAAGAACTTAGTCTGCTGAGCTATCTCGTCAGCTCAAAAAATTTTAATTATAATATGTTAAGTAATACATCTTTTGATGCTCTACAGTGGATTGAGGGCCTCTTGTATGGGTAACAGTATGAGTAGCAAAGCTATGTTACTGACTCCATTAAGTTAGATGATACTGTATTTAAAGTATATGGGCCACTTGGCACCATGGCAGCCTTCAGACCCCTAGGGAAGCCCAAGATCGTGAAAAACAGGGCCAACAAGTTCATCTCGCACCAGTCAGACCAATATGTCTAAATTAGTCACAACTGCCAGAAACCCAGAGGCATCGACAACAGGACGTGAGGGAAGTTCAAGGGCCAGATCTTAACGCCAATCTAGGTTATGGAAGTAATAAAAACACAGAGCACATGCTGCCCAGTCGCTTCCAGAAGTTCCTAGTGAACAATTTTAGGAAACTGAACGTGCAGCTGATGTGCAACAAGTCTTACTGTTGTGACATTGTTCACATCTCCTCTAAGAACCGCAAAGCTATCGTGGAAAGAGTAGCCCAGCTAACTATCCAAGTGCTAGGTTGAGCAGCAAACAAAAATGAGTAGATGGCCTGTGTACATATTTACTTCTGCTTCAGTAAAACCACAAAAAAAAAAAAAAGTACATGACCCAACATTATTTGCAGGAGTAATCAAGGTATTAGCAAAATTACAGTACTTGGTTCCATTATCTCAAATGCATTACAAAATAGAAAATCTTGTGTTATGAAAAGTAATAGGAAACTTTTTCTAGAAATCTTTAAAACTTAATACTAGGTGACAGGTTTTCAAATTTAAAAGAAAAATTTGTCCTACCTGCATTAAAAATATATCAGTATTATGGGTACTTTGTCTTATAAACTTCCTGTTATAGTAAATCATTTTCATCTGAGTTTTAAATGAAAGTATTTTACCATGCAATGAGCCATTTTTCCTTTAAATACATCTTTTATAGGTTTAATTGATATTTGTAATTTTGTGGAAGAATAAAAGTGCTGTTTAACCTTTATATTGCTCACTTTTCCTTTTTTCTGAATATTTCACATGTCCAGTCATATTTGCAAAAAATAATAGCAATATCTATAACTGTGCTTTCCCTATATATTTTGAAAATGCAATTTCATATTTGCAATGTACAAATAAAATTTAAAATAGGTGGCATTTTTCATTTCTGACAAAACACAATTTCCAACACAAAGTGCTTAATTTGCCAATCAATTTGATGATCTATATTTTTGATCCTACTTTTTTTTTTTTTTTTTTTGAGACAAGATCTTGCTATGCAGTTGAGACTGGCCTTGGGTTCACTTTTTGTATCCCAGGCTGGTCTTAAACTCACACTGATCCTGCCTCAGCCGCCCAAGTGCTGAGATTACAGGTGTGAGCCACCATGCCCAGCTAGATCCTACATTTTATTTTATTTCCTAGGTCTATATATATATTATGTCATGCTACTGTCAAAGAATATAACAAGGTCCTAAACAGTCTTATACAGATTATTTCATCAATATTTAAGTTATGCTTAATAGCAATATTTGATATTTTAAAGAAAACAGAAGAGTATCACAAATTTAAACGATCAACACATTTTACACACAATCTATAAATTAAAATTATTTATATTTCACCTCACCTAGTTACCCTGAAAACTTGTCAGAGCACTGACAAACAACCTAAAAGGATCTTGTGGATCATTAGAATCCCAGGAAATAAAACCAATCAAGGTGATTAGGGCTGGTGGTAATGGCTTCTGTTGAGACCTCAAGGGACAGCCTTGGAGGAAGCCATGCATGACATGCTGGGAGCTCCTGCATGCACCTTCTCATCAGGCAGGGTGTGCAGTGATGAAAGAAGCCCAAGCTGCAATGGAGACCCAAAAACGGAAGGGAAGGCACTAAGCGAAGTGCCTTCACCCCAGAGTAGTCTGCGAGCAGAAAGGACTTTAAGGTGAGGCCCCCCATGCTGTTGAGCATAGCCTGCTACAGTTTGCTAACAATGGTGAATATGGAGTCTGCAGATTTAGTGATTTTCTCAATAGGTGTTGGTCTTGCTTCCAAGTTTCTATTGCTCTGTTGCTCCCTTGATACAGGACGTTTTATTCTGTGCCTGTCCCGTCCCTTATAAGCTTTCTTTTAATTTTTTTTATTATTATTTTTATTCTTGTTTCAGAACCTTTGTTTGTTTATTCACTCATTTTTATGGCTGGCTCAGCCCATCCCAAGGTCAGGGCTGGCGCAGCATGTGGTGCCGGGGATCGAACCGCAGTGTCTGAAGCCGCCCAAGCTTCCCCAAGCAGGGGCTTTAGACCACTGAGCCATCCCACCGGACCCCTCTTTTAATTTTTATTAAAGCTCACAGCCAAATTTCTCTAACTTCGTAATTTTGACTATGATTGATTCATGTCATAGAGAAGATGTTGGACTTCAAAGCAATATTTTATTTGATAAATTTTGGAGACTTGTAGAGAAGGAATGAATATGTTTTTCACTGTGAGCATTGAATTGGCCTTTGAGGGCAGGAACAAGATGCTGTAGTCTGGACCTTGCAATGTCTAAGGCCCATGTGTTAGAGTTTGGTCTCTAACCTATGACACTACTGAAAAGTAGTAAAACATGTAAATAGACAGGTCATATTAAAAGAAGAAAGTTAGGTCACTAAGGGCATGACCGGAAGGGGAATATTCAGGCACTGGTACCTTCTCGTTCCTCTTTTTACTTCTTAGAATAGGCCCTTTCCATGTATTCTTATCAGGAGGTTCTGTGTTGCCATAAACACAGCAACTGTGGACAGAAACCTCTGAAAATGTGAGTTGGGAAGAGTAAATAAAATCTGAAAGCTACATTAAAAGATAAACTTTTTCCTAAAAAAAAGATTATCTCAGATATGTCAGTAGAGTGAAGAAAAACTTACTAACACATAGGTTTTGAATTTAAACCAATTGTCCTAAGTTACTGAAATTCAAGAAGAAAAGAAAATATTCTACATTTGCCTTGTTATCAAGTAAAAGGCCCAGAACCCTGTTAAATTTTATTTAAAGCATTAGTAATAAACACACATTGCTTTAACTGATGATTTTAACTGCTTTGTTATCTCTGACAAACACAGGCAATTTTCAGTTTAAAAAAATCTTCAAAGTTTGGAACTGTGAGTTTAACATAATTATTAGTTTTCTGCTTTTAAAACACTTATCCTAGCTTGCTGGGTCTTGAGCTCCTTTGAACTAAAATACTTAGTCCCTGGAAGCCTAAATATTTTAGTTAATACTCTATGAATAACAAGGTGAAAAAGGCCTTGTCTTGTCATAGACAAGATGTTGGACTTCAAAGCAATACTCTATTTGATAAATTTTGGAGACTTGTAGAGAAGGAATGAATATATTTTTCACTGTGAGCACTGAATAGGTCTTTGAAGGCCTATTCAAATTAACTTGTCAGATACATATTGATTATAAAGGACTGAGGCTGATTCAATCTCCAAGACTATTTTGCTTTTGCTGGAAAGAAGTGGATGTGTTCCAGTGGAAGGACTTTTACTTCACCTCCACTCTCTAAAGCAAAATCACTGCATGACTAGAATTATTAAATCCCAAAGGATTCCCTTAAGTGCTTGGGATTGGTTTAAGTAAAACCCGGTGGTAACTGTTGTAGATATGTCAGGTTTGTTTCCAGCTTTGAAAGGTGTGATGGGAAGGAATTGCTCTTCTCAGGGCCAGAATGCAGGCAGAGATTTACCAAAAAAACCATGGAGTGTTATGGTTGCTTATTGAACCAACTTTCATATTTTCATAGCCAGGTCCATTGAAGAGTGAAGCCACTTGAACTGAGACCACTGACTGAGCTTTTGTTGTGCAGGTTGCCATTACCACTCGCTGCACAGACTCTTCACTGTGTCAAGCAAGTGTGGTTTTCCACAATCACAAGCTGGACCCAGAAGTGTTTTTGTTGCAGAAGCTGTCACGAGATCTGGGACATCAAAACTGTTAGAATTTTACTACTTCTACTACTACTACTACTACTGCTACTACTACTACTACTACTACTACTACTACTACTACTACCACCACCATGACTATGACCACCACCACCACCACCGCCACCACCATGAATAATAATGCTGACCGTCATGTTATTCCATTGATATTTCATATACCTTACCAGTAATAGATATTGTCATAAAATGATCAACTCTGGTTAATTAGCATGACCTTAAGCTTGTATAATTCACTTGTAATTAGTACATTCAAATACCTTTTATTTTCAGCTTTATACTACATTAAATGATATTAGATTGAAAATCAGATCTTATTTTCCTAATTAAATGCAGCATTTTAACAAGAGGTGGAAGGAAGTGGAGGAAGGACAAGGGAAAGGGGTGAAAAACAAAGTTGAAAGAAAATAGTGGAAACAGACATTCTATAAATGGAAAGGGGACAAAGAGTTGGTGGGATCTGAGAGAACAGGAAGTGAACAGAAAAAATAATTCAGATACATGCTGAACATATGCCCAACTCCACACAATATCACTGTTTTCTACAAACATATCTTAACAAAAAATTAAAAATAGTGCTTTTTCTACCAATCAACCTGTCTTCACATTCTGTTCCTTGGTAATTTCTGTCCTATTCCCAATTTCTATGAGATCAGAATTTTAGTTTCTAAATATAAGTGAGGTCATACATTCTTTGTCTTTCTATGACTTAGTTCATTCAAGAAAATGCCCTGTTGGTCTTTCTGTGTTGTTGCAAATGTCAGGTAGTCTTTATCCAGTTGTCCACTGATGGATATTTAGGTTGATTACATATTCTAGCCACTGTGAATTTTGCTGGAATAAACATGCACATGCCAGGATCTCTCTGACATGCTGATTTCATTCTTTTCCTATATAATCCATAGTTACCTGGTTTTGTTCACACAGTAGTCTAATTTTGATCGCTTAGAAAACCACATATTGTTTTGCATACTGGTTGCAGTAATTATAGTAATTTTGTAGTCTTTTTGTTAAAAATGACTACAATTGCAGTGAGCTAGTACCTCATTGTAGTTTGTCTTGTGGGTCCCTTATTAATAGTTTTGAGCATAATTCATTTCTTTTGGTTATTTGCATTCTTTGAGGTATTCTGATTTTTACTTCATTTTTAATTTGTTATTTTTATGAAATTGAATTTTAAAAATTCCTTTTAGAGGGGACTGGGCAGATAGCTCCATCACACAAGTGCCTTCCTGGCAAGTGCAAGGTCGTGAGTTACAGATATTAATTCTTTATCAGATATATAACTTATAAATATTTTCTTCAACTTTGCCTTTTTTGCTTCACTAATTGTTATTTGTGTGCATATGAAATGCTTGATGTGTATATGTAAGTATATGTGTGAAAGATTTCTATCTTTAAATGTGATATCATCCCATTAGTATTTATCTTTATTTAACTCAACATGTGAAGTCATAGCCAAAAATCCTCATCAAGACCAACAGGTGAAATGCATTCCCTTTGTTTTCTTCCAGTATAATTCAGTTTTAAATTGATATTTATATCCAGTGAGAGTTAGAGATCTAGTGTGACAATTCTGTATATGGATATGTACTTCTCCTATGATTATTTATGAAAGAGATTACCCTTTCCTCATTCTATGTTCTTGACTTCTTTGTCAAAAGTATGTTGATTATAAATGTGTGGGGTTGCTCTAGGCTGTCTGTTCTGTTCGACTGTTCTGTATTACTCAACATCTCAACATTGGAAGTTTGCTTTAAAATCTTTTTTTGTTGTTGTTTTTGTTTTTGTTTTTTCGGCTCAGCCTGCCCTGGAGGTGGGGCTGGTGCAGCTTGTGGTGGAACTGTGGTCCCTGCAGTTGCCTAAGCTTTCCAAACAGGCGCTTTAGACAGTTGAACCTTCTCGCAAGACCCTAAAATCATTTTCATCAATACTGACCATGCTTTTTCTTGATAAACAACACACACACACACACACACACACACACACACACACACACACAGAGAGAGAGAGACAGGCATTTTAGCTATTAACTATAGCTGCTTGTAGAAAAAGACGACCTTTTTTGGAATGTTTACTAGATAATGATCATGCTCATAGAAGTGAGATTTATAGTGACATATATGAAAATTCAGGATTCAGTGCTGACCTTTCCCAAACATGACTCATAATTTTGTATCCTAGCAGCAAATCTAGGTACCCTTATTTGAAAGTCCAACTTGAAAGAAACGTAATTCTAGTTAAATCCTATAAAAATAGTGTGTGCCTTTCATACCTGGGCCTTTCTCGGATGCAAAGTCTGAGTGAATGTATGATGACTGGGAAGTTAAGGAAGCTTGGGTTCCTGAAGTGACACAAAAGAAATATCCTTGCAGTATTGGACAGGGAGTATACGAACTCTTTCTTTGATGAGCAATGCAGTAAATATCTTCCAATGAAAAATAACATATAGCTACTTTCCTTATCCATTGTGGAGATAACTCCTCTCTGAGTTCCTCAGTCCTAACTAGATGGCTCAGAAAACTAAGGGACTCTCCCACATCAAATATTCCTGGATGTTGTTTCTACTTACCTTTCTTATTCTGTGAAGACCAATGATTTGAAGTCCCAAAGTAAGAGAGATTGATGCTGGTGCTTTTAGGCAGTAATAGATGTAAGGATCTTACTAAAATCAATTGAGAATTACAATTTTATCATGCCTGGACTCGGTAGCTGGCTCACCCCACTCTGGGGGCAAGTCTAACATGGCATATGGTGCTAGGGATTGAACTGTGGTCCTACTGCTTGCCTAAGCTTGTCTAACCGGTGGTTTAGTCCACTGAGCTATCTTGCAGACCCTAAATGTATACTTCTTGTATAGGAGTCAGATATTCACTTATTTCTCTCACAATAAAGCACTATGACTCACATGTTAGTGGTAGCTGTGACATTTGATTGTTAGGATAACAACAACCAACCCAACACAAATAGATTAGGGAGTCATCTCATAAATGAAACTAATTTCAGTAACTCAGAGTAATTCCCACAAGGATACCAGACTGATTCATATGTACTGTGTAGGCGATTTTAACGGCAACAGGAGCCATTTAATTATACAGGATATTATAAAATGTGTCTGTAACATAAGCTGAAATGATCAATGACATCATCATGGCCCAGGAAAGCACCAGAGCCCTCTTCTCACTGGAGGGAATTGTTATTAAGGATAATAGTATTAGTGCTTATATTGCTTGATCAATGTTGCTTGCCTACATCTGGAAATCTGAGCAACTATGTTGAATACAACAATATGTAATAAAATAACCATTGTCAGTTTCCTATCTTATCTTGCAATTCTGTAGCATTTTTATTGCTTTTTTACTCTTTAAAATAAAAAATGCATTAAATATGTATTATAGATTTCCTAGCAGAAGGCCAAAGTGGAAGTCTCCATTCTGCTGTTACCAACTTAGCATCTCACACAAGTTAGAAAAGTCATTACAGAGACTTATGGAAACTGCTGCATGGTTTTCTAACGTGAACATTGATGGCCTGTGATATTTCTTTCAGCTACCAATAACCTGGATCATTGTAGGTTGAGGTTGATGCTTTCCTTACATAAATATTAAATAAAACAAAGTGAAAAAGATTTGTTTCCATCCTGGGTAGATTATAGTCCAGTAGCAGGCTGAATAATCCATATTTGGAAAATTTTGCTGGTATCCATATCTATGTGAAACCAGGAAGAAGCTAGCTGGGAAAAATATTCTCCATAGTTGTCTAGGTGTTCCTAAACATTCTATACATTCTGAACCAAGACAGTTTGGGCCAGTGGGATAGCTCAGCAGTATAAAGAGCCTGCTTAGGCAAGCTTATGCAACCACAGGGACCATGGTTCGATCCACGGCACCACATGCTATGCCAGCCTCACCCCCCACCCCCTGGCAGGCTGATCTGGCCATAGCATAAATAAAGCTAAAAAAAATAATTAAAAAAAAAAAGAAAGTTGACAAACTACAATGAAGACAAAAATGATGCTTTAGCCACTGCTTAAAGACCTTTGCTAGCATTTCAGAGTTGCTCTCAAATATAATTTATGTATGTTGCAAAATTAATGGTAATATTTTTGTGCATCTCCTAAGAGGGGGACAGCTGATCATGTAGATGTCCAGGTACAGACGTGTTGTAATGTTCTATGTCAGTGCCGAAAGAAACGACAAGACTCCATGAAATTAGCTCAGAGGACTCACTGAGATTCTCTCCCCAGGGAGCAAAGAACATCTGAAACAACTCAGCTTTATTCAGGATAGTCAGCGTGATCTCGTGTACAATCACCTCAGCAAAGGAGAACCATTTTCTCAGGTACTAATGTGACCATGGTCTCATTAAATTAAAGGAGGGCCACATGCTTGGTCACGAGTACAACCAAGGCCTCCATCAGCTTCCATCTTAGGGTTCACTCAGGAGTCAACCAATAGCATTTCAAGAAAGGGAGAAAGCAACAACTAGGGAACCCACAGGTGAAGCTGCCCTACCACAGCTGCCTCTGGGGCCCGTCCATCACACTCTGCCTTTCAAAATGTTCATCAGGCTACATCTCCCCATTCTTAATTTTTTGAGAAAAATCAGGAGAGGACTACAGATTATCACTTCCTAACCTGTGGATGGACCTGTCCTCACCACTAATCAGTACAAAGATCACATATCAGGATGCTTCCACTAAACCCTATGATACCATTAAAGTTTTCAATATCTGTAACAGGTCAGTGTCAAACAATTCCGACAATCATCTCACAAAAGCATCATCAGCTTCTGCTTGATGAAACAAGATTTCAACGCGATATACTGCAGATTAACATTTCAATATCACAACATTTCAATATAACAATAAGACAACACCCAATTTTTCATCTTTAGAGTCCATGTATACTTAAAAAGTCCGTAGTTCTTCTGATTTCTTATGATAAATAGTTTGTATGCTCTGGTTCAACACCTTTCATCGGCAGCAGCCACAGGGGTGATGGTCACCATTCCCAAGAGCATGGCTATCATGGGTTCACTTTTGTTCTTTTTCTTCAACATGTCCAGCGAACTTTGGAACTACACCATGGAATAGAAGTCCTGTCCAGGACGATACAGCTGTATCAGAAGTCAGATGCTGATCCTTGTCCTACTATAGATGTTATTCCCAGAAAATGCAAAGCTAATAGAAGATATTTAGACATACATCCAAAAAAACAACTGTGACATGTAATGGTATCATTTTCTTATAGTGGAAGAGTTTCTTATAAGCAACAGGTGAAGGAGGTGAACACATGCCTGAGTAGAACCAGCTATGTTCCTTTTAAATAATGAGGTATTTTCATCTCAATTTGTTTCCTTCTGGCATCCTCACAGAACAATAAAACTCCAATCTGATGCTTCCCTTGGAAGTATTAACTAACTCCTGGGCTGCCTCTCCTCTACAGATTTCCCAGTGTACCCTAAGCAAAATTGATATTCTGGCAGGATGGCAGATCTGGCAGTAGAAACATTCTACTAGCATCTACACCTGTAAAGTCCTTTCCTTGGAGAAGAAAAAGTCCTTTTTTCTTCCTTTACCTCAGTGTTATTATTTATGAGACTTTCTCCATTATTGAACTCTTCTACTGAGTGGCAGATTTGAAGTATAAATCCAATAACTGAAATTACTTTTAATACTAACCAGAAATGACAATAAAGCCATCATAGTGATGCAGGAAGAAAAAAATGATTTCTGGTGGATGATCTCCAAACGATTTTTCCTTCTGGCTCCCTTCAGGTGATGATTAATCCTGGATGTCAACCTTTAAAGAGGTCAGCATTTGTTTGCCCTTTGGTGTTTAGGTCTGGCCCACAGCAGGAGCATATGTCCCTCCCACAGCTGCTAGATCTCTTGCCTTTTGTGTTGTCTCTTTTGAGGTCCCAGCCCTATCTCACTGCCTATAATATTTCTAACTTGGCTGTCTGAAACATTCCTTCCTCTGAAGAAGCAACCCGAACTGCCATGAGGGAAATATGAATGATGACCGCTCTGGCTTCTTCAGGCTAAAAAGGGTCATAGTTTGGGAATTGACAGTCAGAGATACTCTTCAGAGGTTCTACCTAAAGGCCTTTAAGAGACACCAGGCATTTTTATCTTGGGTAAGCAGAATAGCTTTTTATTTATAGGATCTGCCAGTTGGCTATAAGTTTCTCTAGCTTTTAATATGTTTATCTCTAAACGTTGAGAACTCATGAAAACCAGAATACCCTTTTTTTTTTTTTTTTTTTTCTATTTTTGGTTATCTTTGTAACAGAACAGTGATATCAGCAAGCTAATTTAATTTGTATGTTTTATTCTAATTATTGAGATATGATAACTGGAAGGAAAATCAGGGTTAAAGAAAAACAAAGAGACCTCTGCCAATGTCCAGCAATAGGCTGAGTTTTCTTTTGGTCATGATTTCTTAGGTCTCCTCCATGAAGATGACAGGGACTGTCCAGCTGGAGGTAGCAGGAAGGCTCAGTGCCCTTTGGTCCTAATGGACCTTCTGAGAAGCTGAGTCGGAGTTCTGGGACCTTCACCTCAGAGTGCAGTCTCACTTCTAGTGGCTGTTTTAGCAGTCAGGGCATGTAGTGTAGGCCTCTTGAGACAATCCCTCTTATTCTGGCCTGGCTTCTGACAGCCATAGCAAGTGAACTTTATCATCGTTGAGCTCTTCTTGGACCCAAGAGAATCAGACCTTTGGATTTGAAACTGCAATAAGGCAGCTAAATTTTTATCTGTTTTTGTAGTCTCTCTCTGGTTTTCTCCCAGTTCCAATTCTAGGAAATTTATTTCTTAGTATCTTATAAAGTATCAAGTAAGTTTGTTCATTATCAATCAGAGATTTTGTATCAGTTTTTATGCTTACTCATTTTCTAGGTTTTATTTGTCGAGCTGGTACCCCGGCTTGGGTCATTGCACTCCTAAGCCCAACAGCTGAAACCAGTTGCTTATACTCATTTGGAGGAGCGTACAAACTGTTTATCATAAGAAATCAGAACAACTATGGATTCTTTAAGGATATATGGACTCTAAAGATGAAAAATTGGATGTTGTCATATTGAAATATTAATCTGCAGTATATTGCCGTTTAAATCTTATTTCATCAACCAGAAGCTGATGATGCCTTTGTGAGACGATTGTCAGAATTGTTTGACCCTGATCTGTTACAGATACTGTAAACCTTGGTGGCATCCTGTGGCCTAGTGGAAGCACTGTGATATGTAATCTTTGTCCTGATTAGTGGTGAGGACAGGTCCATCCGCAAGTTATTAAGTGATAATCTGTAGTCCTCTTCTGATTTTCTCAAAAAATTAAGAATGGGGAGATGTAGTCTTAATGGCATTTTGAAAGGCAGAGTGTGATGGACGGGCCTCAGAGGCAGCTGTGGTAGGGCAGCTTCACCTGTGGGTTCTCTAGTTGTTGCTTTCTCCCTTTCTTGAAATGCTATTAGTTGACTCCTGAGTGAAACCTAGGATGGAAGCTGATTGAGGGCTTGTTTGCGCTCATGACCAAGCATGTGGCCCTCCTTTACTTTAATGAGACCGTGGTCACATGAGTACTTCAGCACATGGTTCTCCTTTGCTGGGGTGATTGTACACAAGACCATGCTGACTATCCTGAACAAAGCTGAGTTGTTTTGGAGGTTCTTTGCTCACTCGGAAGGGAATCTAGGTGAGTCCTCTGAGCTAACTTTATCAGGTTGTCTCATCTTTCAGCACCAACATGCAGCATTACTTACAACACAGAAGGGACTTCACTAAGTTGTTCTCATATAAAGTGGTGTGAGGGCTAGTGAGATAGCTTAGCAGACTGAATTCCTGCTTATGCAAGCACAGGCTCTGATATCCCTGGCATCACATGCCATACAGGCCCTGCTCTAGGGTAGCTGAGTAGGCCATCAAGTCCGTGCATAATGGAGCACACCTGTATTTCTAGCAATGGGGAGGCTGAAAACAGGGGGACCACTATGACTCCAATCTGTGTAGTGAGACCCTGTAGCAGATACATTAAAAAAAAAGAAGGAAGGAAAGTGGTATGAGGGAAACTCATGTGAAATATTTTTATGCATCATTGCATCATAACAAAAGTCTGTTTTCAACAGAAACATTGGAACTAAGTATAAGAAAACAGGATATTTATTTTTCACGGACTCCAAACAGAATAAATATGTATGTAAAAGTGTGTGGGATACTGTTCATGTGCACATATATGGTTATATGTGTTGGTAGGTGTGTAAAGATTTAGTTGCCAAAATAAACCATCTACAATTTTTAAAAAGTATATACATGCATGTTTATATTCATGAATGCTAATCAAATTTTGGCCAATACCAGTATAAACTTTAACCTTGGCTTCCCTGAAAATACACTCTAAAATCAAGTATTATAAAAATCATACAATATTTTTTCTCAGGTAAGTATATCATATTCCTTGCCAATATTTTATGTTAAATCATGAGGATAACATCAAGATGTAACTGTGTAATTGTTTTTTTTTGTTGTTGTTGTTCATAGGCCATCATTTTTTTAACTCAGTAAATTTGGCTATACTGGATATTATAGACTAGGAGCCACTCAGTAAAAATTAGAAAAATAGGGTCATCAAGAAATCTCAGAGGTCTAAAGCACCTGCTTAGGCAAGCTTAGGCAACTGCAGGGACCACAGTTGGATCCCCAGCAGCATAGGCTGCACCAGCCCCACCCTCAGGGCGTACTGAGCAGGCCATAATAAAAATAAACAAAGTTAAAAAAATAGAAATATGAATTATCTACAAAGGAAATCAAGTCAATAATCATCCCATTAGCCGGGCGTGGTGGCTCACGCCTGTAATCTCAGCACTCGGGAGGCTGAGGCAGGAGTATTGGTGCGAGTTCGAGACCAGCCGTGGCTACAAAGTGAGCTCAAGGCCAGCCTCAACTGCATAGCAAGACCCTGTCTCAAAAAGACAAAAAAAAAATCATCCCATATTGAGTCAAACTTCATTATATCTTAAAAAAACATAATGCTCTCTCATTTAGACATATTTTTAGATTCTTTTTAATGCACATTTAGCTGTATTGACCTACACAATTTTTGTAAAAATTGAGTGCATCAGTGTTTATGTTCTCGACTTACCTGATTATGATTACAGCTTTAATAAGTTATTTCATATGCAATTACCTTTTGGATCTTTCTCAATGATATCACTTGTAATCACTATTCAAGGTCAAGAATCTTTATAGGAACTTTTTGTTTCTTTTAAAATTAACTCATTAAAAAGAGAATAAAGATAGGTATTATTGATGTTCAAGAATATATTTTTCTTAGTGTACTAAACTTTTTTGTATGTCATGATTATTTAAGATTTCTTAGAAAAATATTTTACAACACAAATTAACACAGTGACAAGTGTACTGAACTAAGTCAAATGTATTCAAGAATTCTTATTATTTATCTATAGACTTGAGTATTATCATAACAAGAATCAGTTGCTACATTCACGTTTTCAAAATAAATAAATTTAGATATTTATTTCAGACATTAAATTAACAATGTTTTAAGCAGGTAAATAACAACAATTATATAAGAATGTCCCTCTCAGCTTAATTCATACAGACAGAAAATTAGATCCCGACTGGCATTTTTTAAAAGAGTAGTTACTGGACCAGCCAGAACGCTCAGCAGCCTCAAGCACCAGTTTAGGCAGAGCACAGCTGCTGAGGTTCGATCAGCAGCGTGCCATGCTATCCCCAGCCCCAGGGTGTCCTGAGACCGAGATTGAGACTGGGCATGGAGACACGCGCCTGTAACCCTAGCACTTGGGAGGCTGAACACAGCAGGATCACTATGAGTCTGATCTACATAGTGAGACCCCATAGACCCTGTAGATCTTGCACTAAATACATTTTAAAAACAGTGTAGCTAAACAAAATATGGCTCCTCTATTATTTGAAATATCTTTGAAAATAATAAAAGCCCAGCTATTTGATGGAGACACATCATGGATAACTCAAATGACTACTGATGTGAGTTAAAAAAAAAAAAAAAAAAAAAAAAAGTTGATTCCAGGAGGGGATATCCTGAATAAGCCAACTTTCATGACATTTTGAAATTACGGAATAAATAAGACCTAAGAAGTTAATTTGAGAGTTCCAAAACTAGGTCATGCTTATGTAAATCTGAAGCAGTATCAATACTGTACGTATCACACGGGAGAGATAGAGCCTGGGTTCTTACTGTGCCACGCAAGGAGTTGCAAGTGCAGGGCCACTGCAAACAGAAAAGCAGCTATATTTATTGAAGTTAATGAGGGAGGCATGATCAGAGCATGCAGGTTCAGGCCAACAGAAACAGAAGGTGGGAGGAACAGGAAGAGTGATGCTAGAACGGTATGGAATAGGGAGAAGAAATGAATCTCAGACTTTGGAATTTAGAAGATGTATGCCATCTCCCAGGTGCCTTTCAGTGGACCTCTTTAGATATGACTGGCAGCCATGACTGACCGACCGAGTGATTTTAGGGACATCTGCTACGAATGACTCTGATACACTTCTCTCTGGTTTAATCACATGTCTGACTTGTGATCCCTATGAATGGGGAAAAGGTTGCTGTAACTCAAGCTGTGGGACCTCATGGCCCTTTGCTTTGGTTAGGAGCTTCAGAGATTTCTTGAGCCTTCATTACTTGTACTTCTACTTCACTTGGACAGCAGAAGCAGTCTAGGGCTTGGGGTGTCACCACATTCAGATGGGAGGGACTGGCCTTAAAGCCCCAGCTATGCTACATGTACTCCTATGCCTACAACAATATATTTTTAAATTCTATTTATATATTAAGTAGTGGCAGGAAAAGGGACTTAAATATCAATGAAACAATAATAGTCATACTCATTTGTAAGAAATATCCATACCATAGTAACCATAGTAATTATAATTATCATGTTCCCTATAAATAATTTTCATTTAATTAATGATGAAAACTCATCATTTTTATTAATAAAGAGGAAATATTCTTAATTTTCCTTTTAAAAATAAATTATTATTTTTGTTTGCCACTTCTGTTCTTTTAATTTTACTTTTACATTTTAAGAGAGAGATTCCCTGAATGTTTCCAAAGCATAGATGGAGAACATGTTGGAACTTTTTGTTTACACAATTTCCTGTTACATGTTAAATTAGTAGGAATGTTCCAAACTATTGTGCCTAATTATTAGTGGAATTTCATCACAGACTTTCATGATCATAAGAAATACTTATCAAAGAAATAAGCTATATCATGTTCAGGTAACAAATTGTCTATGATGAATATCATCAGTATATTACCTGAAGTGTAAAAATACATCTGATTTAAAAGTAAAGCAAACAAAAAGTAATCCATTTTAAGGAGCTTAAAAGTAAAAGTATTTCTTCTAATTTAATTTTTGCAGGGTCAGCTTTTATAGCTCAAATATATAATTCTGAATTTAAATCAAATTATTGCTGACTGGATAATATGTTTGAAGAGTTCACAGAAATACTTTATTACATCTAAATCTTGATGTAAATATACTGGATGAAGAAGTGAAGAGTTCTCAGCAAAGGATTGTGACCATTGCTGTGTTGCCGAGCACTGAGTGCCCGTCTAGATTCAGGGGTGGTGAATCCACAGTGAGGCACCAGGACTGCCATTGGGTCTTATTAGGGAGTTCAGGAAACGAAATGCAAGCAAGTTATTTGACACTTCCCTTGTTAGGATCCAGGATATATCATCCTTCTCTCTGACTCTGTTCATGCTCCATGACACACTTTTGCTGACACATCCTGGTGAAAATGATTCTACTTAGCCTCTGCTGAGCTCAGTGGCTGGACAACGAAGTCAACAGCTTTCATCTTGCATCCTGGAAACACATCTTTAAACTTTGAACAGCTTAACTAGCATGGAAATGCCAGAAGCACAAGAGTGTCTAGTCAATGGCCCAGACTCAGCTCCAAGCCATGAGGAGCATCACCTGCCAGCCGTGTGCAGATGCCTCTTCAACATGCTATTGTAACTGAGCTTCCAGAGGACTGCAGGTTCATTAGGTATCACTTGGGGCAGAACAATTGCTCTACTAGGCCCAATTAACCTGCAGATTCATTTGCAAATAATAAAGGATTCTTATTTCAGCTTATTAAATTTTGGGGCAGACAGGAAAAATATTGAGAGATATATAAATATAAAATAGTAAAGCAATCAAACTAGAATATAGCAAAGTTATTAAGTAAGGTTAGGGAGAAGGTTCAGTTTAATCATTAGTAGCCTGGATTGTTCAGGAAATTTTCTCTGAATGCAAATACAACCAAACACTAAAAGGAACACATGGAAAAGAAGAATGAGGAAATAGTGGAAGGAGAGGGAGCAGACGGACAAAGGAAGGAACAGGACAAGAATGAGAAAGGGACAGCAGTACTGCTACACCTCCAAATATGCGCAAATACTGTGAGTAAGGCATCCAGTGTTCTCTGTACGTTTTCGTAGCAAAAATCTGAAATTGTAGAAATCTGTTACAGTCTAAATTTAAAATGTTCCCACACATCTCATGCGCTCAGAGGTGGGGATTTCAGTAAAAGATTAGACAATAGGAATGGTACACTTATGTGAGGATGAGTGCATTGACCTCATAGCTAAATCTGCTTCTAGGAAGTGAGCCTGGAGATGGGAACTATGTGAGTTGCAGGTGTCCTTGTCCGTGCAATTTCCCTTTGCTCTCAGCTTCTTAGCCAGAAGGAGATGAGAAGCTTTATGTCTGCAAGCCTTTCTATCATACTTTTGAAACCATACGTCAAATAAAATTCTCTGAGATTAACTTTAGAATATTAAGTATTGTGAATGGGGATGAGAAACGTGATAGCAGGAGTGGTGTCAGTGTTCTGAATTGCTGTGCAAACTACAGTGGCTGTGAGACTTCGGAAATTGTCTGTCACAGGAGTTTGCAAAGGTCTGAAGATGTGGGTATTTAAAGAAAGTTAAAAGCAGAGTTTAATGGACAATTCTCCTCAAAGGTGAGAAGAAAAAACTGCTTACAGGAATGCAGACAGTAGAAGCAAGCTCAGGAGGATTGAATTGTGAAAAAGAACACTATTGGAAACTGGGCTAGAGGCTGTGTGTGCTGCACTTTTAAAAGGATTTATCTGCATTTTGACCCTGCCTTATGACATTGTGTGAGGCTGAATTTAACGATGACAAACAAAAATTATGACACCCAAGTGCTCAGGCTGTGGCCATGGCGTTTTGGATTTTTGTTGTTGTTGTTTTTTTTTTTTTTTTTATTTATAGAGTCAGGATCAAAATATAAAGCTCGGGCCAGTGAGATGGTTTAGTGGTCTAAAGCGCCTGCTTAGGAAAGCTTAGGCAACCACAGGAACCCTGGTTCGATTCCCCACACCACAAGCTGTGCCAGCCCCACCCTGAGGGCAGGCTGAGCTGGCTGTAATATATCTATCATCTATATATATATCTATCTGTCTATCTATCTATCTATCTATCTATCCATCTATCAAAATGCAAACTTTTGCAGCTGGCTAGATAGGAAACACTGGCAAATTTGGGGTCAAGAAAAATGCATTAAAAAAAATAATAATACTATTGAAAAGTCAAATACTCTGGAGAAAGCTGACTTGAGAGCACATCAAAAATTGCTTAGGAATTACTGTTTGTATCTCATTACAACACACATAAAAGGGTCCATTAAGGCAAGTTTCTTTGAAAATCTTAATTTGGTCAGGTCTGAACATCTATCTGGTAAAGTGTATCCACATCTTTAGTGGTACAGGAGCTTATATAGTAATCACAGCTGCATACCATCTTCTTTTGTGGAAGACCTTGATATCAAGGTCTGGTTGATATTGAGGTGCTGGTTGTTCAGACATGCAGAAAAGCAGAAGTTATGGGGTCCCATAAGCTCCCATTTAGATTTCAGAAAAAGGACTTGAAATCTTAGCACAAGTTGTGTGACTGGGTCACCATTTCTGACAGAAGATTGTTTTACTAAAAGATGTCACAGTGAAGTGTATATTGCATCAGAGACTCCAGGAAGGTAGAGATGCTGGAACTCTGAGATATATGCTGAACACAGGTGCAATCAGCCATCAAGCAGAGCCAGCCCCAAGAAGAGCCCAAGTGGCTGCAACCTGCAAGACCTCAGAGGCAGGGACTCAACCCCTTTGGAGCCTCCATCCTACCACAACTGGACATGGATATTTGACATGGAGCTACAGGACTTAAAGAATTTCCCTGGTGAGTGTCAGTCTAGCCTTAGTCCAGTTATTTTCTATTTATTTATTCCTCCCTTATAGAATGAAAAAAATTTAATCTGTGCCACTGTATGGTTGAACTGTTAACCTTCTTTTCATTAAGAAGCACTAACAGAGGCTCGCTGATAAGAAGTAGCCTTATGTCTCAAAGGAGACTTAAGGCTTGGATTTTTACCCACAATGGAACTGTGAAGAGATGGACAGTTCTTAGAGATAAAATAAACACTGCGCATAAAACTGGAGACCTAACCTTTGGGGGCAATGGAGAAACTATTGTCGTGTGGAGGTAAGAGTCCCTGAAAGTACTGTACATTCAGAAGTTGGGCACATGGATGGTGATTCAATCATGGAGGCGCTATGCCCATCAGTAAATTCATCACTGATGAGTTCACAGCTGAGCATGCTACTGTGGGGTGCACAAGACTGGAATCCCAGTGTGTTCTCACAGCGTGCCCCTGGGAGAATGACAAGGGAGGGTGCATTTTTGTTGTCATTCTCCTTTCTCTCCCTGCTTTTTTGACTCCAACAAACTGTCCAGCTTCCTCTACCATGAGCCTCCTACATACTGTTTGTGCTTTAGATCCAGTCTGCAGTGAAGGAACTACTGGCAACCACTCTCCAATTACATCTCCTTTCTCTAAATAGTGGTGGTAGGCATTTTGTCCCAGGGATGGGAAAGAGACTAAATTGATCAATAAATGTAAAAGTATAAATTAGTGTATATTAAAGAACAAAAACTTAAGTACCCAATAAAATAAATAAAACCTTGAGAATATTCACATAAAAGAGTGACCAGACATAAATCATTGAATATTTAAAATAATTATGTAATTAGATTATTAAAGAATTTAAACTGTCAAATATATAAAATAGTTTGAATAAAAAAGTCAAGAACAGGTTTTTTGTTTTTTCCTTTTTGTATTGAAATTGATTTTTTTCTGGTGCTGGGATAAATGAATTTTTTACACTTGAGCAATTTCAAATTCAAATGAGATCAACAGAAGATATAAAGGGATTTATTGATAAAGAATATGGATTAGAAAAAATGTAATTTTAAGCACAAGATTATAGTGTATTGGTAATACATGAATATTTTAAAACCTCATGAAACATTTTTAGTATGTATTTATTGAATGATGTTCAATGCTGAAGGAAATAAATAACAAAGGAAATGAAAAATAGGGACAAAATTTCAACTCTTTTTTATTATACTTTGAACAGAAAAAGCAAATATTAAGAAAAAGACAAAACAAAGCAAAATAAAACAATAAAAATGATACACAGTTTTAAGACAAGAATAGACAACTAAAAATGGCTGTTATATTACATATTTTTGTTGGTTAGAAATACTATTTATTGTCACTTCCTCCATGTACAGGTTACTTCTCAGAAACATGAAGATATTATTCATGTCAATTATGATTTATAGAAACTAACTCATATCCTCTCAGCAATATATTTCTATTATTTTTAAAACAGTAAGCCGGGCGTGGTGGTTCACGCCTGTAATCCCAGCACTTGGGAGGCTGAGGCAGGAGCATTGGTGCGAGTTTGAGACCAGCTTGGGCTACAAAAGTGAGCTCAAGGCCAGCCTCAACTGCATAGTGAGACCCTGTCTCAAAAACACACACACACACACACACACACACAAAAAAAAAAAAAACAATAACCATTCTAGTTTTCCACATTAGCTCAAGAATAGTTTTACGGTTTTATTTGGGTAAAATCAAGGCAATATTTGCTTGTAAGTAAAAATTTCCTGATAGAATCACTGTCTGGGGGAATTTCCCTCGCCCAACCCCTAAAAATTGTATATCCGAAGTGATAAACTTTTTTTGCACATTCAGCAAACTTTATTGCAAAAAGAAAAAAAAAAAAAACAAAAACGAATTGATGAGCATTTGCACTCATGCACAGTAATAGATGTACCTGAGCTTCTACACCTTGACTTGCAATATTTACATAAAATAAATAATCTCTTATCAAGTAACAATGGCAATTTATTGAAATGTAAATAGGAAACCTATACACTTAACCCAGTGCAATTTTCTTCTGTCTGTATAATCTTTAATTAAAACATCACCATAACGATAAGCTTCATCTGAAGATGTTTCCCCTTTCCCTCAGTTATCTCTCTGAAAGCTGGAATCTTCTTAAACCATGTAAGGACACACTAAAAGCACAGGGAAAAAGTTTTAGCTTGCTGATATAATGCCATTAATACTCATGACATAATACCCATATTTTAATTTTAATGTGTAAAATCAGAGTTAAAGTATTGCTGAATTCATACAGTACGTTAGTTAATCAACAGGGTCCCATCAACTCAGAAGCTCCCTAAATTGATTCTATTAGTGTCCTCTTTGTATTTAGTAAGTTTGCTTAGTCCAACTTTTAAAAAAGTGTGTATTTCAGATCTCATCTTTGGTACAAATATTTGGTTCAAGATATTAATTTTTTACAAGTTCATTCAGATTCTTACCTCAGGATAATAAATGTTGCAATTCTGCCCCTTATACACATGCTGCGGCTCGACAATACAGAATTTTGATCCCTTTTGGAAAATTAATGTTTAAGGGGCTGGGGAGATAGCTCCGAGGCACAAGTGCCTGCTGGGCAAGTGCGAGGTCGTGAGTTCGAACCCTGGTCCCACAAAAAAAAAAAAAAAAAAGATCAAAAAGGAAATGGTTGGCACGTGTTAGCATGTATGTGTGTGCATGCATGTGTGCGTGTGTGTGTGTGTATGTTGAGTCCACATTTTTTTAACACTACAAGGTTTTTGTCAAATGTGATTTAATCTATAATTTGAAAAATCCGTGTATGGCATACAGGCTTAGAAAAGGTATAGTCAAAGACTTTTCATCCTTACTTCTAAATATAGACTTTATTAAAAGGTAAGATGAACTTAAGTTTGGGAGAAATAGTCCAAGTTGAGGATTTTTATGTATGTTTTCTGTTTCCTTGGAAAAGGGGTATAAATGTTGAAGTTTGCCTTCTGTATAATGTTCAGATGATATAAAATTATACATGTTAAGAACTTGCTTCCACCACGCCTGTTGTTTCCATTTCATGAGCAGAATGCCTTATTTTATCATCTTGATTAATTTGTTGTTACTGATATTTTAATTTCTGTGGCATTAGTAACTAATTAAAAAAAAAAAAAAGATGAGCTCCCTCATTGTAAAAGAGGAAAGGAAATGATAATGAAATATAAGCCACAATGGTGACTTACCTTATGTGGGGGGTATGACTGTTATCATAGCATTACCTTTTTAGATTTTTTCCTACAATAAACAAATGTGTAGTTTTCTCTATGATGGATAGAAATGGCTTTATGAAATAATACTGAAAGCCTTAAAGATCATGTTGATTCTTAAGTTTTGCATTTTTGCGTAAGCCTCTTTTATAACATGTATCTTTTATAATGATTAAGTCTTTAGGAATGTGTACTCAGGACTATGTTAATATTGCTTATAAAACTTTAGTTAGATTCAATGTATACATCTATATGCCCATACATCGGTATATAGATTCACAACTTATCTTATAGTTTTTTTCTTGTTTCAGAACTTTTTGTCTATTTATTTATTTATTTATTTATTTATTTATTTATTTATTTATTTATTTATTTTAATGCCCAGCTCATCCTGCCCTGAGGGCAGGGCTGGCACAGCATGTGGTGCGGGGGATCGAACCGCCATCCCTACAACCGCCTAAGCTTTCCTAAGCAGGTGCTTTAGACCACTGAGCCATCCTGCCGGGCCCCTATCTCATAAAATTTTGAGTAAATCCTACCTGCACTAATGGGAAACAAAATTAATAGCTCATATTGCCACTCATAACATTTCTATATTTGAAAGTAGCCCAATATGAAACTTGTAATTCTAAAATTAAACCAATGGTCTGTTACAAGCACATGTTTTGATTGAGTTGTTGTTATAAGTGGTCATGTTACATATTGTTATCCTCAAATTTGTTGCCCCGTTACAAGATATATACATGTAAGATTGATCAAACAATTGAACTTTAACTCTTCCTGTTAATAAACTTTAACTTTTTTCTTTGTCTTTATATTATTTTTTTAAAAAATATTTTAAAGGGAATATAAAAGTAATACTGAAGATAGGTCCAAAAAACTCTGAATTTTCTTTGCTTCTTAACACTGAAACTTTTGAATGCATTATAGAAAAAGAACAAAATGCAGAGAAAAAAATCTAAGCAGATACAAAATGTTTGAAGACAAATCATTTTAGACAATGTTCAGAAGGCCAGCCAGATAGCTTAGCAGACTAACGTGCATGCTAAGGCAGGTGCAGAGGCTGGGGTTTGTTCCCCACTGTGCTGTTCGTGCCCTGCCCCCCAGGAACCCTGAGACTGTGATTGAGAGTGGGTATGGAGGTGTGTACCTGTAACCCCAGTACTCGGGCAGCTGAAAACAAGAGAATCACTACAAGTCTGATCTGTATAATGAGACCCAATGGACTCTGTACTAAATACATAAAAAAGAATGTTTAAAGTGACAACTAATTTGTTTTTTAAAAAAGAAAAGACATTTGTCAATTTTTTTCTGAAGTATTGCTGTGTCACCATTTCAAACTTTGTGATTTTTAAAAATTAAGTTTATTGCTTCAATTTAGATACACGTGATGATCATATTCATCGTAAGGAGTTTGTACCTGCATATGATACATCTTGATTCCTCTTTTTTCCCCCAATTTCCTTACCCTTTAACCCATCTCCCCTTTATTTAAAAAGCTTTATTTTTATCTCATCCTATTTTTCTCATTTTTAATTTTCCCTTCCTTTCTTTCCCCATTGTGCCTGCTTCTTTACCCCTCTATTTGTCTCAGTTACTTTTTACTCATTGCTGGAACAAATACCTGACACCCAAAATGAAGGAAGGAAAGTTTATTTAGCTCCCAGTTACTGGAGGTTTCAGTCCATACTCCGTTGGCTTCAAGGTGAAGGAGAGGTACATGGAAGAGAGCAGCAGTTCATGGTGGTGGAGCAGCCACAATAGCAACAGAGGCAACGGAATAACCAGGGGAGCAGAGCAGCAGCATAAGTCTGTCTCTCTGTCTCTCTTTATATTATATTTACATTCAGGTTCTCTGCCTCAGCCTATCCATGTTAGGGCAGAACCATAATCCCAGAAGGACTCAAACACATAATCCCAGTGGATCATGAGTCAAGTCTCAAACTCTAAAAGTCCCCACCCTATGAATACATGAGGCCTTGGGGGGACAACTAGACATAAACCATAACACCATTTGAGAGAGTTCTTCCTACAGCACAGTACGGATTATATATTTTGGGCCTTATTATGCTTGCAGTTTCTCATGACAAAGCAACAATGTGATATTTACACGTGTGATTTAATATGACAACTCTATATATTTTTTATTTTGATGGTTTTATATACCAACTAATGAAGCTTAAAATGCTTCGTTTTGAAAAGAGAAATCAGATGAGAAAAGATACTGTTTTCTAAGTATTTCTGGAGCATGAGACTATTTCCAGTATCACTTCTGAAATGCTCTAATGATAAAACAGAAGTTTAGAAAGTAATACAAATCAATTATTCACAAGTCTTTATCACTGATAGCGCACACACATTACTTTTCAGCTATATGAATATGGTTGCATAACTGTTTTTTTGTGACTCAATTATCTTTATCATACAAATACAATAAAAGTGATGTCTAGCTCACAGGGCCTTATGCTACTGTGAGTTAAAATATGCAATTCATTATGCTGTCATTTGCATGTGACTAATTTCTTGATGTTAAATATGAAATAATAGTTGTTAATGTTCATAGTTATATATGTGGCATTCTTTATTTGTATGTGTGTGCAGGGTCTCACCATGTGGCTCCAAGTCGTAATGATCCTGGTTTCTGCCTCTCAAGTGCTGGGATTACAGGCATGGGCCACCACACTCAGACTCGTGCCATTCTTAAGAGTTTTCTGGGATAGAATTTAAATCATCTTGGAGTCTTCATTTACTTGCCACTTGTTTCTCTAAGAGAGTTCATTATTTTTATGCAAGAGTCATCATCATTCTATAGGCAGTTGATTTTTATCTCTAGGATAAAAGCAACAACATAAAAAGGATTGTCATGACTTATTAAGAATAAAACTATGCATAGGGGTCAACAACCATGGCCGTGGTGTAGGGACAGGCAAGGATATAATACATGTTTGAGTTTCACCTGTCCCTGTACATATGTGTGCAAAATTAGAGCAATATAACTAACTTATAAGCATAAATGAACATGGAAAGACCAACAGACCTTGGCGCTGAGTTAGGAATAATGAAATATTACGGTACATTTATAGCTTGGAAAGTACATTCATTTTGCTTAATGTTTTGATCATGTAAAATGAAGAATGTAAATCTAATGATATTTAAAAGATAGAGGGAAAATCATATAGGAAAAGAGATAGGAGGGCTTTTATTTTTCTTTCGAATTCTGTTAAGAGTAACCCATCGTTAAATATGCTTATGTTCCGAGGAAGCTGACAGAATCACAACTCTTAAGGTTCTCTAACACAACATTCCATAATGAATTAATATGTAGGTAATTAAGTTACTATGCTATAAATATTGATGGCATATATACCACAGAAACTGGGGTCACTCATTAAGGAGACAGTTTTGTGCTTTTTTTTTTTGTATTTTAGGGAAGAGTCTACAGAGTATTCAGGGTCTCTCTGCTAGATCACACTCATAGTTATCCACCTGTTTACAGCCTCCCAAGAGCTGGAATTACAGGTGCAGGTCACCACACCCCATATCAATTGCTGTCTCAGCGTGTCCCTGGGGCAGGAACGGAGCCCGGCCCCCTACAACTGCTTGCAGGTGCTTTAATCTGCTGAACTATTTGGCCAGCCCTAGCTAGTGCATTCTTAATGAATGGAAAACAATCTGCTTAATTTAGAAGATATAATTTTACCAAAAGAAGCGACATGAGTGGGAGCTAAAAGTAAGGCATGGGGCATGACTTTAGAAAGAAGAAAGCTTCATTTAATCATTATAGTATCAAAAGGCTAATTATATACTCTAAAAAAATTACCTTGGCAAAAGCTAAATAAAATATATACTTCAATTTTTCTGTAGGAAATTACAATGTATACTGTTCATTTTTTGATATTAGGGGAAATACACCAACATTGGCTTAAGCTTAGATGAAAGTGTTTTATTAAAAAAATGGTTTTTAAGGCCATTTCCTGTTCTCACTGAAAGTTGGAATTTTTCAGAATCATTAGTTTAAATATCAAAATTTCCTTTTATATAATCTATACATCTACCACTGTTATTTTTATAAATGCACAAAAAGCACCATTTAATAAATTGTGAAAATTGAGATTGGCCAGTATGCTTTGAATTTTTTGTAGAATATTTCAAGAGGCCCAAATACTCCCCTAACCAGTAGAGTTGAACTGCAGATTCAGCAATTACCATTCCCATAACATGGCAGCGTGACAAAAACTGGACCATGGTGCTCCAGACCTGTACTGCAAGGAGTATGCAATGTGTTCAGTAGAGGAGGTAAAAAGCAATTATCTGTCTATCTATAGAAACATGAATCTTTTCATCAATGCCGACTCAAAATTTTATGTTTTTTTTTTTTTATTTTTAAGAAAGATAGGTCTGAGGAGATAGTTCAGAGTTCTAAGCACCTACCTGACAAGTACAAAAACCTGCATTCAATCCCCAGTAGCACATGGCCTATAGGCCCATAACCCTGAGCACCTGGGGTGCACCGTGGCACCAGGTGTGGTGGTATACTCCTGTAATCCCAATGCTGGGGAGGCTGAGACAGGAGGATCAACATGAGTTGGAACTTTTTGGTGAGACTCTGAATGAAATAAAGATTTTTTAATGGTAAGATTATATATTTTGTAGATTCTGTTAAGATTTACAATTTTATAAATATCCTAATAAATCCCACTAAATATAAAATATCAACTTTATTTTTTTCACTTTTTCATTTCCAGCTTTAAATCTGTAGCCATTTATGAAGCAAACGGACTCCTCAGCCAAAGGGCTCTGAGCATGTCATAGGCATAAATGCTAGGCTGTTCTGAGTAGATACACCCGTCTTGCCAGTTGTTCACAATGGGGATTTTTCTTTTACATTTGTGGCACTTCTTAATATGCCTTTGGGAATGCAGTAAACATCTGCCTTCCAGTAGTGTTGTGAGGATTAGAGCTAATTTATTACAAGATACTTAACAAAGTGCCTGGCTAAGAATAAGTGCTTAAGATCTGTTTGCTTTTTTAAAGATTGGTTCTTTTTTTTAAGCTACTCTTCCACCTTGAAACTCAGATTTATTGCTATTTTGATGCAGATTTAATAATATATGCATATGATGACAGAATCCACTTTAACAGCTGTCTTCCTTTTAAGCACAACTTATTGTGGAAGATTATGAATAATATTGCCTGTCAGAAAGCAGTATGCTAATGCTGTTGTACATGTGCCATAGCACCAGAATGGTATTACGGATTCAGTGTGAGGAAGACAGCTGTGGGAACTGCTGAAAATTTTTTCTTTCAAGTTACTGTTTCCTTTTAGGGCAAGTTAATTATTCTCAAGACTTAAGTAGCTTTAAAATATATCTTCCAAGGAAGCCTCTATTATTTTGAATGCAAAAGCAAATGTAGTTGTATACTTTTAGTTTTCATTTTTAAAAAGAAAAGGTTATAAAGTATAATATTATGTCTTTAAAAATCAACGATATCTATTGGACAAAGATTGAAATTTTTGTAGTAATTAATATCAAAATTGGAAGGAAGTTTCTGTTATAAAGAATAGTAATATTACTTGAAATTCAAACTTGTTCCCTTAATTTGGCCAATTCATATTTTTCTTTAACACCTTAATATTAAAAGATAATTTTAAATTTTTGGTTGGCCTTTGAATTCATGAATATTTTATTTCATTAGTCTCCATTTATAATCTGTTTTTTGGTAAGTTTCACATATTATTTTCAGTAGTGCCTTGTATTTTTAGTATTATTTCAGTTACAAATTCTAACTTGATTTTCAGTTATGCATCATTAAGGTACTGAATTCAATTTTAGTTTTGTTTTTAATATTTATCCTTTGCATTGCATACATGATAAATGTACTTCTACATAGATGTCTGTATCACATAGCAATTTGTACAAAAGTAGCATAGCTAAAGACAGAGCATTAATAATATATATTTTAGGTAATTTTTTTTTTCTGCTTCATCTGTAGTCTTCCAATTGCTGTTTGTACAAAGCTGAATAGACTTTTATAGGTCAAATGGATAAAATTAGGGGCCATATTCAGGTGAAATAGATCAGACTTGCATGTGTTAACATTGTTTTCTCTCCCTTATGAAAGAGCCTAAAAAAGTAAGTAAAATCCAAGAGATACAATAGATAAAAAAGAAAGGAAAGAAACTTCTCAAAAGGAATAAACAATTGGATGAGGGAAAGGAGTAAAGAGATATAAAAAGGAAGTGGGAAAATTATGCATGTATATGCAGTAAAGCTAAGATTTTTTTAATACTAATTTCTATTGATCTGTTAAAAGGAACAGTTAATGCTTAAATCTTTTATCAGTTTTGCATGCTTGTATCTGGCATTATGAATAACTACTTTGTTATTTTATTTTAAAGAGAATTAAAAATAAAACATTAGAAATGATACATAATTTTAAAAAGATGATAGGTATTTGACAACAGTTTTCATTTTGCACAATCTTGTCTTCAGTGTAGTTAAAAAATGTAGTCCAAACAGACAAAGGAGCCTTTTTTTTGAAAATTGTGGTGAAAAAGTGATGTGCCATTGACCATGGCTCTGTTAATCAGACTAGAACGATTTTTTTCCTCCTAAGTTTTTAAAGTTTTCTTTTTTATTTCATCAGATATATTTATAATGACATTAACTTTTTATTGTGGCATGAAAATATAATGTGAAGGTTATACTTCTCAGAAAATTGTGAAGGTGGAGTACAGCATATCAACTCCAGGCAGAAAGTTATATAGCAGATCTCCAGAAGTTATAGAGCAGACTTATTATAGTGACTTCCCATTTTCTCCTTATAATCCCTGACAGCAATTACTGTATTTTCCACTTCCATGAGTTTCACTGTTTTCAGATAACTCATAAAATTGGCAGCATATAGTAGTTTTTCTTCTGTAATTTAGTTTCTTTACCATGATACCCTCAATGTTTATATTCTCCATCATAGGACTAATTTCCTTCCTTTAAAGTGCTGAATAATACTCCATGGTCATGTAAATCCCTAGAATGTACTTATCCATGAATGATTTGTTTTCTTTATCTTGGTTTCTATGATTAATCCTACAATGGTAGTGGAGATCAGATATCTATTTGAGATCCCAGTTCAGATCCCGTGGCTGTAGCCTGAGAACTGGGACTGCCTCATCATATGGCTGTGCTCTTTTAAATATTTTATGATCTTCTGTATTCTTTATCACAGGGGCTGTTTTGCTTTAAATTTCCACAATATTATACAAAAATTTTAACTCTTCTTCAGCATTATTTTTATATTTATTTACTTATTCATTTATGTTTCCTGAATTTGGTATAGGGTCTCACTACCCAGCTCCGACTCACAGTGATTCTCCTCTTTTCAGCCTCACCAGTAATGGAATGACAGGCATGCACCACTGAGCACAGTCTCAGTGGCCAATGTGGTTTGCGGTGCCAGGGACTGAACCCTGGCTTCTGTTCTTGCCTAAATAGGCACTTAGTCCACTGAGTGATCTAACCAGCCCTTTGTTGATATTCTGTATATAAGTTAAACCTAGTCTGACAGGTGTGAAGAAGTATCTCCTTTTCAGTTGAGTTTTCCTGATTATTAGTGAGAGTGAACATTCTTCCATTTAGTTGCTGACTTTTTATATACTGTCTCTGAAGAAGAGTCTATTGAGTTCTTTCTTTCTTTACTTCCTTCCTTCATTCTTTCTTTCCTCTTTTTTCTTTCTTTCTTTCTTTCTTTCTTTCTTTCCTTCTTTCCTCTCTGTCTCTGTCTCTGTCTCTGTTTCTCTCTCTCCTCTCTCTCTCTTTGAGACAGGGTTTCACTTTGTAGCTCAGGCTGGCCTTGGACCTGCTGTGTAGTCCAGGTTGGCCTGGCCTCTACAGTGATCCTGAGGAGATAGCTCAGTGGTGTCAGCACCTGCCTAGCAAGCGCAAGCACCTGGCTTCTATCCCTAGTACCATATGACATTCTAGCCCTCAAAGCCTAGGGCTGGTTGGCCACTCAAACTGGACATGGTGGTGAATGCCTGTAATTCTAACGCTGGGGAGGCTGAGACAGGAGGATCACCATGAGTCTGAGCTGCATAGCATGACCCTGTACCAAATAAGCAAATGATGATTTAAAATAAGATACAATAAAGAATAACTGGCTCTGAACTGAGATTAATCTCTGTAAGCATAGTGAAATTATAACCTGTGCTGTCAAAAATAATGAATAATAACTGTTTTTAAAACCTGTAAAACACTGACATAGAATCACCTGTGAAACCATCCAATCCCTATTACAATTTAATGAGGGGCTTTCAGGTTAGCTTAGTTGTTCAATTGCCTAACAATGTAAACTGAGTCAGGCACAGGGGACCATGTTTTGATCACCACCTCCACCTGCCATTCCAGATCTGCCCTTGAAGCAGCCTGATCCAGAAAAAAAAATCCTTCTCCTATTACATTTTAAGGAGAACGTATATTTTCGCTAGAAGTTGATATGTTTCAGTATAAAGCTTTACTTTCCATCAAGTGTTTTTTCAAAGCAGATAAAGAAATGTAACAGATAGAGAACTAATTAATAAATGGTTCTATAAGTGCATATCTATGAAGAGTAAAGTATTTTCTTATACATTAAAGATACAAAATAAGTGCCTGCTTAGGCAGAGCTCAGCAGCCAGGGTTTGAGCCCTGGTGTGCTGTGCCAGCCCACCACCAAGGTGCACTGAACTGTTGACTGTGACTGGCTGTGGTTGCACATACCTGTAATCCCAGCACTTGGGAGGCCGAAAACAAAACATCGTTATGAATTCTATCTACATAATGAGACCCCGTATACCCTGTACCAAATACATAAAAAATAAAATAAATACAGTAAAATTATTTCAAATTTAAAAATTCCTTAAAAGATATGCATAAAAACATAGACTGACATAGAGATTAAATTTTGGAATTTAATACCATGAATTTGGGAAATAAGATTTCCAAAATATTTCTATAGATGTCCAATTTGAATTGTTTACACTGGGTTACAGTTGAAGCTGAACAATTTGGGTTTATATCCTATTGTTCATATTTAATACAACAGATATAAAGAAAATAGTTTAACTTTCTCTCAGTAAAATTATCTGTATTTTAAAAATGTGTTACACAACCAAATTACATGTCCATTACTTATTTCTGAACTTTAAAAAGCTTGAATCATGATACTGATGTGCATGTAAATTATGAATGTAACTTTAGAGACACGTCTTTCTATCAATACTGATCATACAACTTTCTCTGCTCCTGTTCTCCAGTTTAGGAAGGAATATTCCATTCTGGAAAAAGCCCAGACTGCCTAAGATCTCAATTAATTTCTAGGCATAATGCTGCACTGAAAGTGGAAAATGTCGCCATGTCAGCTACTTTTTCAGGCAGCATTACAAATGTTATGGGTAAATTGAGAATTTAAAAAGACTGTGTGAGGGGCCAGTGAGATAGCTCAGTGGTCTAACGCGCTTGCTTAGGCAAGCTTAGACAACTGCAGGGACCATGGTTTGATCCCTGGCACCACATCCTGCCCCCAGCCCCACTCCCAGGGCAGGCTGAGCTGGCCATAATAAAAATAAATAAATGAATACAAAAAAAAAAAAAGACTGTGTAAAGTGGGCCAAATTTATATTTTAAACCATGTACTTCTACCTTTTATTCTGTAATGATAAAACTTAGCACATTTCTTAGCTATGAAGCTATTAATGTCTGCACATGTTTACAGTAACATCACACTTTAAATGATATTTTAAGTTGTTAAGTTCTTTTAATCATAATTTGCGTGCAAATTCATTACCTTGTAGACTCCTTTATTATACAATTATGAATTTTATTATCAATTTTAACAGTGTTGCAAAAAAGTGTAAAGCTTCATTAAATCTAACCCATATGTGTGTATATTTACAAACATGAATTTTAAGGAAATTCTTTTCAGGGGAGTATAGGTAAAGAAAAAGAATTATCTTGTGTTTTAATATAACTTAATACAGTAAGCAACATATACATTAATTTCAAATCTTCTAACATATAGGCAAAAGATGAAGTACCTTTAGTCCATTTCAAGGCTTCTGTAGGTTGTAGATCATTATCAAAAATCATATTCACAATTGTAGATTTTCTCTCATTGTGGTTATAGATCCTCCCCCATTCATATTTGTGCTACAATCCATACAATTCCAGTGCATGAATGCTTATGCCTATGTGGTGGACTGACTATTGGTAATCAATCTGTAGGTCCCAGATGAACTGAACTAGGGTGGTGCTGGGTGTGAGAAGCCCATCTGAGCACTGCTGCTAGCAATGCAAGAGGCACAAGTGGAGAGGAAGAAGTCTGCAAGCAGTTAGAGAAGCCGTTGGGAGCTGTTGAAGCTCTTGGTTTTCCTAGGGTTTCTGTTGGTTCTCTTAGAGGACCTCGTCATGCTGGCTTTCCAGATGAAGTCTGCTAATTTCATCACTGAAATATTTGGGGACATATGTGGCTCTGGCCCCTGACTGAGCATCAGTCACTTCCAGGGTCTGGAGGGGGAGATAGTGTATTCCCCTCCATCTCCTGGGGAAGCTTGTTGTACTCACTGTCCTCATAAGGCTTGGTTGTACTCATCTTCATGGGAGCTAGGGACCTCATTGATACTGAGGATGACTGAGGTACTTTTCAGGGGGACTGAAGTTCTTATTTTGAACATATCTTCCTGGCTTCAGTTCAGATCCCTCAGCCTGCTGGCAGTGATTTTTCATCCCACTGACAGACTTTCTAGCTTCCACCCCCGACATTTGATCATTTCTAGCACACGCCCTCAAAACAGGCCTGGGTAAAGCTCATAGCCTCCAGCTGAACTCGTGGGAGGCATTCTTGTTTTGAACTCTAGGTCTTCAGCTGGACCCATCCAAGATATCACTGTGAGATTCAGGCCCTCGGATGGATTTCTTGGTCTTAGTATTAGGATAAATTTCCTGCATTGTCTTTATATATGACTCTGGCTGACTATTCTAATTTTATAAACTATGTGTCCTGTATTAAATTGCTTTTCCTTGGAAAACACCAAATAAAATGGTCTATCATTCTTCAACTACTTGTTAGCCAATAGGAACATTTTATAATATTGGATGGGAAACAGAGAAAAAATTAATTCAGTTTGATAAATAGGGAACCATGACTGAGAACAAGATACAGTAGACTTTAAGAAAATAAAAGAATACCAAGAACAAAATGTTTTATAGAAGAACAGGAACTCTCAAGTGAGTTTGCTGATATGAAGCTATGTAATGAGGAGTAAAAGTTATATGTGAAGAGACACTGAATTACAGGTTTTTAAAGCATTATTGAGTTACGGAAAATGAGAAGTATTTCTCTGCCAGTAACCTTGGACGAGAACTATCCATGCCTTCTGAGCTACAAAACAATTTTTCAATATCCACCATGTCTCAGTATGTCCCACGCTACTTTACCCTATTCTGAGGTACTGTCACTTTACAGGTAAACACCATCACTTTTTATGTTGTCATATTTTTTATTAATCTATTTGTTCTGCACACTTTTAGATTGAACATCTATAAGACATTTTCTAGACTGCTGAGAATTGTATTTTTCTTTGTTCTTTTCTCCAAGTAGACATATCTAATCTGTACTACCATCTCTGGGAAGACTTTCATGTCCAATGAAATATATTTATCAGAGATAGGGTAACAGGTCTCAGTACAAGCATTTTATGATAGATGTACATCAAATAAGTTGCTAGATATACAGCACAATGAAGGTCCAAATTTGGCACAAACACCATTTCCCAGGAATATGAAGAAGAAAATGCTTTGGAAATTGGGTGGTGACAAGGTGCTAAAAACAAGATAAAAAAATAACAAGGGAACAAAGTATTGAAATGTATAGAAGGACTGCATGTGCTGAACCAGGTGACAACTCAGCATGCTCAGTTTTAATAAAGTCCTATTTGCAAATATTACATTTCTAAATTAACAGTAATAACTAGAATTTAGTGAAAGGGTAGTATTAAGCCATACTCTTAGTAAGAGTTAAAGGAAGGAGAATTGAATTTGTATATAAAGATATAACTTTGTATGGAAGAAACACATAGTAGAATTTTATTTAAGTCAGTAGTCCCAGACAAAAGAAGCTACACAGTTTCTATTTTTTTCAAACCTAGCACAGATTTGCAAAATAACACAAGGCATTTGTTTAAAATAACAGAGATCATTACTGAAGAGATCTCCCTCTCATCAGAGGTCGACCTCACTGTCCACATGCTTATCAAGTTAGGAAAACTATGTTAAGCATCTCAGCTTTTATATTTCATCTATGCACTTAAGTTTTATTTTCAAATAATCTTGAATGAGACCAGCAATTTGCCTCCTTTTAATTACCAACCATGTAACTCCTACCTCTTCTCAAAAAAAAAAAAAAAAAAGAAAGAAACTTTAATTCTTTTCTGGAACCCATTCTTCCCTCATTATCCAATATTCACTCACATCCCAGGGAGTGGCAAATAAAATGCGTGTTCATCGGTAAGACACTGAGAAGCAGCAATCACCCATTAAAGAAATATTCCAAATAAAAACAGATGAGAATTGACAGTGTATTACCATAGTAATTCTCTATTTTCCGAAAGCAAGTAAAGCAAACACCTCTTACCTTTTGTTTTTCTATTATAATGACCAGATTTTGGGATTCATTGTTACGGAGATGTATTTTCAAATAAAATTTGTTATTTATGTAATATAAATATGTATACATATATATCAGAAAAATATATTATGAGGAGAAAACTGCTCTCTTGGCCAAGCAGGGTAGAGGTGAACACAGGAAACACAATGTAAGAATCCATTGAAATTGTAGATTCAGTACAAAGTACTCTTTTGTATAATGTCCAAACAAAATTACGTATAAAGATAGTCCTGAAATTTTTCTTTTTATGACAGTGTGGTAAGCTATGACAATGATCAGACAGACATTTAGTAGGATTATATCATGAGACTTCAGAAAGTCTCAGGGTGGTGATAAATATTAGGGAAGAGGAGGCATTTTGGTGAAAAATCATTGTAGAATCCAGTTTTTTACCTATGATGCAGTAATAAAATGATCAAAGGATGACACTATACACAGTAGGTACATAATCAGGTTGGAAATATGAGAGAGCAAAGGAGGGATGTGATTGCCCAGTCATGAAAACAGAAACAGATGAAAGGAATTTAGAGGGGCCGGGGAGATAGCTCAGCGGCACAAATGCCTGCCTGGCCAGTACAAGGTCCCTGTTTCCAAAAAAAAAAAAAAAAAAAAAAAAAAAAGGAAAATTAGTATTTGAAAATAAAAATTATTATCTGAGGGTAATATTATTCAGATTTTGAAACAGTTAGACCAGAAGAAAAGTCACTCGATTTCTTCACTAAAAATTGGAAGACACAATTCTAGGGTACACTTAACTAGAGCATGACAATTTTGTGGACCACAAACATAGCTCTCATGAAATGTACTAACCATTTTGGGAATAATGTTTTTTTGGGTTTCTTTCTTTCTTTTTGATTGTTTGTTTTTGGTATTTATAAAGGAAGGGTCTACAGGGTGTTCAGGGCCTCACTACTAGATTGGACTCAAAGTGATCTGCCTGTTTACAGCCTCCCAAGAGCTGAGATTACAGGCGTGCACTGAGAATAATGTTAAGGAAAATGAATTTGGAAAATGCATCCAAGGTATGTGGCCAATGCTACAAATAAGTGGCTGACAAGAGCTTTCTGGTTCTTGGGTCTGTAGAATCAGCACAAAAGCTTCTTAGTCACAGCAGGGTTATGTCAGCCTGCATTTACAAGCATAGGATATAAACAAATGCAGAAATGTATTAATAAAAACATATTCTGCAAGCTGTGCTGGAATAGCAGCAGCCGCCTGAGAGCAACAGCCTGAGGCACAGGTCTCCCTCATCAGGATGTAGAGTGTAGTTCTGAGGACTGCACTGGCAGTGATACCCTCATAATTAAAAAAAGAAATCCAACTAAACAAAATAAACTTTCAGTGGAAAGAATACATAGTTAAAATGGGAATCTCATTCTGTACTACTAATATTTTGAAATATAAATTGCTTTAAAATAAATGTGATTAGGGGGCTGGGGAAATAGCTCAGCAGAACAACTGCTTGCCTGGCAAGCTCAAGGACCTGAGTTCAATCCCCCTGTCCCTGCAAAAAAAAAAAATAAATAAATAAATAAAAAATAAAATAAAATAAGTGTGATTAATTCTGTAATTATAGCCACATATTATTTTAACACAGATCCTATAGTTGAACCAGAAGTACTGTGGGGAAGAATCACATAGGAAGTGTAGCAGTATTTTATACTTAGACTAATAAACCTTCTCTTTAACTCTGGGTATTAAATGAGAGTTGCTTGCTTATGAATTGGAGACTATTATAAATTTCTTCACAAAGGAATACTTGAAGATAGAAAAGATAAAAGATAAAAATTTTGACAGAGTTGAAAATAAAGTTCAATATTACATTTTAAATAGTAATACATCCCTTTCCTTTACAGAAGAAAGGGATTGAAGATAAATAGTGTACCTAAGGTGAGTCATCTAGAGAGACAACATTCTCTCAGGCTTTCATAGAGAGCAAATTGGTCAAGCAATGGCCATGACTCATCTAGATTGATGACACTGACAATAGTTCTACAAAGCATTGTACATGGTTCCAAATTAAATCCTGAGGGCATTTGACTGACCTTCAGAGATACAAAAGTTACATGTTTTGCTATACAGCTCATGCTTAAAATTCCCCTTAACCACCCAGCAGAAAAGTTTAATGACAAGGCATAAAATGGTAAGCTAGATTAGAATGCTGAGCTGTAAAAGGTTTAAATCAACAACTTCCAACATTGCCAGTTTTACCAATAACCTATTGTGATTATCGAACATTGGATGATGTATACAACTACTTTCTCTTAGTTCAATGAGAAGAAATTAGGATTGTACCAACAATGATTTTAAAAATTATAACATCTACACCTTATGCTCTGTATAACTAATAGGAGAACAACAATATGCACTGTATCAAATATTGAAATGTACGATTAACAGGTTTTGAAACTGTCACATTGTTATACACTATTATTTCTTATTAAAAGTAACAAAATAAAACATAAAAAATAAACTTTCTTATATTTTATTAGGAATTTTAAATTTTAAGTATCCTTGAAGTACCCCCAAATACTGTGATCGCAATTATCTTAATTAAAATGTAATTGACTACTAATAAAAATCTTCCTTTTGTTTTGAACAATTTATCTAGTTCATAAGTAGATCTAGAGATCACAAAATAATGCCTGCATGCTAAAACTAGGTGTTGCATAAAATATTTTTTCTAAAGATTTATGTAAATGCATGCAAATTTTCATAGTGAAATGTCTCCCTTAGTTTGTAGTGAAGTTGCCCGTTGACCATCTATTGTAGTGTTATAATCTTATTGTAATGCTATAGTTGATCATTTGTATATTGTACTGGAAATAATATATTAAACTACAGTGTTAATAAAATAAGCATATTACTCTTAAAAATCAATAAAGAATACTAAGTAGAAAAATAGTAGTAAAAGTCCTGAAATAAGTAGAAAAAAAAAAAAATAGGTGAATCTAGCACTTTTAGAAAATAATGCATAATATTTCAAGTTCCTTTGAGATCTAATTGTAAGCTCTTCTGCATGGTGTATCTCAGATGTTGAGAGACTGTGTTTACATTTGATTTTAATTAAAGACTCCTCCCTTCAAACTGCTGAGCTTATCAAAGACACCTTACCATACTAACAAGCATAGTGTGAAACCACCCGTTGGGAGACAAAAATAAGTCAATTAAATAAGCTAAATCCCTTCATAGATTGGAGTAGAAGTGGTTGCCCATATCAAAGAAAGTTTAAAAAACTTCTCTTAATTTAGCAACCTAGGATCTCAGTTGTAGTTTTTAATCCTGTATTGCACAGAAAGACGAATCATATATGTTTGAACGCAGTCTCTATACTGAAAGTCTGATAAATTTTGTAATCTTTGAATAAACCTCATGAGAACAATTTCTCTCTTGTTTCTTTGAGTAATGCATATAATTCGGTTTTCATACAGAAATTGATGGATTGATTAATTGGTGGATTGGTTGATTTGTACTTGGGATTGAACTCAGGATCTTTAGCTTTCCAGTCAGGTTCTTATACCACTGAGCTATCTCCCTAGCCCAACTGAATAATTTTAGCGTACATGTTTACACATAAGTAACAGAAAACAAATAATGTTCTATTTCTGTCTAATTTATTTTTTAAAAGCTCCCTTTATTGGGAACATTTATAAAGCAGTGTAGCTCCTAAACTCTGCACAATATACTGATATTTATTTATTAATTAAGAGATAAATGTAAAGAATAAGTACAGGTGCAACAAAAAAAGTGACAGTACCTTTCAGAATGAAACCCGTTGTAGTTTTATGACAGTATCTTTCTATGGATTTTCTAGCTTTATCATTTAATTGAGATGCCATGTAATCTAACAAATATTGGGGGTTATGGTACTAAATATATAATATGTGGGCAAGAATTCACACAGATTTCTCAGACTACAAAGCAGTCATCTTACAATTTCCACTATTCAAGACGGAGACCTAGACTACAGTGAAAAAGGCCATTACAAATAATCTTTCGTTAGCTGTTCCCTTCTATTCATTTATGCATTTTTGACTGCTTTAACAGAGTGTTAATGACTTTCATAGCTACCACTTTTCCATGTACCTTGATCTAATTATTTAACAAAATTTTTAAAATAATGTGGACCTTTTATATTATTCATATTCTGATACTTTTCCATGGGATTTCTCTTGTTTTATGCTATTTAATTATTTACTATTAAGAATATTCCTCCCTGCAAAACATCTCTTTTATGATTTGGCTATTTTTTAACTAGGTTACTTTATTCTTTGAAACATCATAACATATTTTAAAATTAAAACAATAAAATGTTGAATAGTTGCAATACAATCATAATTTCCCCTCCCTTGTGTATATACATATATTTTTTGTCTTCTTTACTTAATGAAAATGCATTTTCTAGTCCTTTCTTTTCACTTTATGCTGAAAGTTATGTGGCAAAAACACAAGGACTGAATTAGAATCTTGGAAACAAAATGAAAAGCTTTTGAGAGGTCACAGACTTATCTGCTTATTTCAGAATATAGGTAGGTTTCTTCAGTAATCTGAACATATGGTTACCAGTTCTTTTTATTGAAAATAATTTTAGAAAACAGTATTATATATTTAAAAATGAAGACATTATTTTAAAGAACCTTTCTAAATAACTTATTATTAATATTTTCAGCCACTGAGACATTTAATTTTCAAATATTTTATAATACTAAGAGTAGAAGAGAAGAAAAGCAAAATTAAAAATATACAAGAGAAGAAGACTACACATTTTGAATCATTTCTCCTTTTTCGGTCTCACTCTGTCTCTGTCTCTCTGTCTCTGTTTCTGTCTCTCTCTATATCTTACACAGATCCACACATCCACAAAATCTTTCTAATATAGCATTATGCTACAGTTCTTACTTCTATATCTGTCTATCTATCATCTATCTGTCTATCATCTATCCACAATCTATCATTCTGTTTAACATCAATCAATATCCTCTAGTCAATATGTGGTCTTTCTCAGTGGAAAATATTCAAAAGATACCAGAAAGTGAATAAAAACCCATCTTTTTCTTACTCATCCTTTTGTTTCGTGTAAGACATGGCCTTTTTCTTTTTCAAGTTTTTCTGTAATATTGAACAAATTTGCTGACAAATGTCTTTAACTTTAGATTACATGTGCTGTATGTTGATGTCTCAATTATAACTCTTGCTAAATTCAAATGTCTAACTAATAAAAGCATTAGATGGTTTATGTTTTATGATGTATCTATGTTAATTTTTTTGGCATTTTTATTAGTACATGTTGTTAGAATTACTAGAGTTAAATACAGGCATATTCAAGACAACAGAATAAACATTTTGATTGTATATGTATCATAGGTACCACAAATTTTAAAAATTATGCTCTTAAAATAATAAATTCCTTTAAAACGATAAAATGGAATAATAACAGCTTAAACACTTAATAAAGAATATTTATGCACTAGGATGCAAAGCTAATTATTTCACACATTTTTATAGCTAGTCTTATCTGTGTTTAAAATATAAGTGTAGTTTGAATTTGGTAAATATTAATACAGCCTCGTTGTAAACACAGAGACTGCAAACCAAAAAAGAGACTCTATTTTCCAGGAGAAAATGAAGTGTAGGACAATAATATAATGAAATCTAATTGAGTGAATACAATAATATATATTACAGCATGTATTTTCTTTGAACAAAAGTTATAGCAGGAAAATTGTTGTAACAAGAAATAATCTAACAAATATCTGCAGAGTACATAAATTATTCATCTAATCAATAATTACTACTCTCTGCGTTCCTGCGACTAAATTCCTGTTCCAGTCCCGACTTCAATCCCAGCCGGTAGCAGAGCCCGCGAGTCCGCAATGGGTAAGCTGCCTGCGCCCAGCTGCCCCGCCTCTGTGTTCCTGCAACTAACTTCCTGTTCCAGTCCTGACCCTAATCCCAGCCAGTAGCAGAGCCCACGCGCCAGCTGGGTTAGGATCCTTGGCCCGCCTTGAACTCCCGTGCTCCCGACCCCTTTTTTTTTGAACCCTTCCAGCCGAAGCTCCGGCACCAAACCCATCAAACATCTCGTCTGTCAACCGATCTGGTCCACGAGCCTACCAGGACTACTCAATCCCAAAGCTCCACCTCCACCTACAGACCACATCCGCCAGGATTCACAAAAGCTAGCAGCCAGAGCCCCAACACAAGAGTCAGGAACCTCTGTAGAAGAACCACCTTGGAGTCTCCAGAACAAACGCCCATACACACAGCATAACACCACCAAAGTGCAGAGGTCGCTTCCATACAAAATGATAACAACAAGGAGTAGGAGGCAATCTCAGGACCCGTGCCCACCCAAACCAAATACAGAAGACGCTATCATGGAAGAAAAGGAGAATTATACAGATGAAACCTCTGAATTGTTAGCATCTGAGGCAGACACACAAGTGCAGAAACTTATAGAGCAACTGAGATCAGAGATAACATCTGAAGTAAAAAAAGAAATACATGAAGTGGAAAAACGGCTGGAGAAACATATAGAGGACATCAGAGCAGAAATAATATCTAAAGTTGACAAAGACATGCCTAAATCAAT